>JAFFZH010014300.1:0-23235 GCA_018420115.1 Euura saliciscinereae
CCGTACACATTGAATATTGAGGCTAGTCCGAGCGGGCAAGTCAAATAAATAAATAAATATTCAATAAACTTAGATGTTGCGCCTCACGCAGCGGATGAATAATTTTTTATGAGTGAATCCGTCAGGATATTAATTGATTTACACGATAGGATTTGGTGTTGCTAAACGTCCCATACAGGCCCGTATTGATTAAACAACTTGTAATTGTACTATAATGTGTATAATCAAACTAAAAGAAAATTAATTTAGGAAATGAGTAAAAATGATAATTTAAACTGGTAAAAGTTTAAATGTATTCTTGAACAATTTGAAGAAAATCAACGTTATGCTACTGCTGCACAATTAGTAACGATAGCATGAATAATTTTAACAAATAAATGAAATAATATAATCATAATGTTACCAACGGTCAGTCAGTAATGTTTTGGGTGAGTTTATTCCGATTAATAATTCTCTGTTCTTTGAATCTCTAATTCACACGAGTCTGATCTAATTCCTTTAATCTCTCACACATATCATCTCAATCTTGTAATAATTCCAATTCCATAATTATTACACTGAGAGAAAAAATCTGTTGATTCAAACATTTCAATTTTGTTGGTTGGAAAATAGTTGCTTCAACTATCATATTGTTTGAAAGAAGTAATTCTAGAACTTTGAGGCAAACAAATGATTTATTTGAAGCATTCGGTTGATTTGACTGAATTGTTGATTGTTACAACTATTACTTAGTTGTGTTGACTAAATCTATGTATTTGGTTAAAGTGGGATGACGGTGCAGTTGGACGCGTGCTGTTAAAGCAAGTAAGTACGTCGTTGTTTCAAATAAACGTAGTAATTGAATCAATCAAACTAGAACTGACCGAAATTATTGATATATCTTGTCGAGTCGAATAAATAGTAAAGTCGAATCAACTAATCCTTCATCATCTCAAAAAAAGTGCGGTGCTCGAGGCAAACAGTTGGACATTATTCGTCGAACTGTCATTTGTATATTCAATACAATTAAAGAAAATTCTCCGAACTAAGATGTTTGATTAATTCGAGTCAGTCACTCAGTTCTATTTATCACAAATAATTTAGATCACTTTAATGCACAACTGAACCCGGAGAACTTGGAATTTTCTTTTCACTCATGATAATAGCAGTAGAGTTATGGATTGAATACCAAATGAATCTCAATTTAGGATATTGTAAGTTCAACTAAGTCACATTGACCATCTAGTACACTTTATAAATCACTTTAAATTATGGTATGCCATAAGGTAGTTTGGCGTAGTAGGTAGGGCGTGCGACTAGTATTCTGAGCGAGCGATCAATCACGGTTCGAACCCCAGTAAGGATAAAAAAAAACAAGGCGGTATTTTTAATGCGGAAAAAATGCGTTTTCATTTACGGAAACTGATCCTAAGTTATCATTTGTCGTGCAGGGGTACGAAACATGCCGAAAAAAAAAAGAAAAAAGCAGTTTTTTTCTAATTTTCAAGTCAATACGTTAACTCCTCGACCATCTATTCGATGCAACTACATAAATACATATTCAAACGTACGAAAATACACGCGGTTATCTGGAGTACAAGCGCTGGTTGGATTAACTAAATCATCAATATAAATCAAGACTCACATTCTGATTTTGTCGAGTGATAGATTCTCTATTGATATGTTTTTAATTTGATTCAATCAACTAGTGACTTAGTTACGTTTACGAAATATTCATTTCGCCGCCCGTAACCGCCGGATTTAATTGAATCAACCAATATTTTTTTGATTCAACCATTTTTTTCTCTCAGTGTATTATTATACAATAAACACGAAATGAAAATGGAATGGTTTTTGTAACGAGCGTTGAAACTTACCTTTCGTTGGTTAATGGAGGAATGAGCCACAGGGTGTAGGTGCATGTACTGCAATGTAGATGTGCGTTTGATGTTACGTACAGGCGGCTGTTGCGGTTCAAACATAAGGCACTTGCACCACCGTTAACACTGATGGTAATGTTTTTGAGTCTCAGTTTAATCACCACGTCACTTGTCATTTATAAGAAGGTACAAAAATGAATTTAATCGCAGAGATCGAGTAAAAGCACTCATTTTAAAAGGCAATAAAATAATAAAATTGATGAATGATTATTTTTGTTCACTCAAAATTATCTTCACAATTGGAAGAGCACGAGGGGCAGCACCTCCTTGGGTTACAGAACAATATTGTTACACCAAATTCTGATTATGTCTTTCGATTTTCGAAAATCCACGATTGGCAGGCCCTTCATTAGGTTTTTCTACGTCAATGATATCAATTTCACATCAATCGAATGTGTTTTGGCTGAGAAAATAGCGTTTGAAAATTCCAAGTGTAAATCATATCGAGGTCACGTGACTTTCATTTCACCTTAATAGTCAAACTTTTATTTATCAGCATTTGTGACGTTATTCGGTGGGTGTTCTACGTCGGTTCAACGCACTGTATAATTAATTTTGAACAAAAAATTATTGCGACCTTTCTCGAATGTACAAAAATAAATGAAATAGGTTGATTTTCAGTGTCCTGCATTCTTGCATTACATGTGATATCTGTAAATATTTTTCTAAAGTATCCTTTTATCCGTCACTAATTAACCATTCTTTTCTTGGAGAATTAGCATTTTATTCGTCACCAATTGTCCATTTTTTGGAAAATTAGCATTTCATTCGTCACTATAATTGTCCATTTTCAGGAAAATTAAACATTTTACTCGGCAGTAATTATCATTTTCTAAAAAATGAGAAATTTATTTCCAACTAATTTTCGATTGACCCAATGTGTACTATTCTATTTTTGAAGTATTGATCATTCGTTCCCGATTCTCAGAATATTTTGAGAAATTATGATTTTCTATTAATTACAACTTATTATTGAAGTAATCAACATTTACTTGTAAATTATTATTTACATAGTCGGTAACTTTCAATTTTGGAGACAATAAATAAATGGAAAATGAAAATTAGAATGAGAAAATGAGAATTCATACCTTATTAGCGCGCCGTTCGGAGTAAGACTGACTGATTTCAGGCATCATACCGCCGGCTGAACGTGGTGTTCGGCCCGGCCAGGGATTATCCCTTGTTTACTTCCGCGGGGCAGTATCCCGTTTAGCCGTCTCTCGCATACACATACTTTCTTATATACATACAGCTCTTACATACTCTCGCACATCCTCTCCATATGATAATATTGATTACATATCACAGGAATTCGTACAGATGCATGATAAATATACAGCTTAATTATTGCATTTTTATTTAACGAAGGTGTACAACTCGTGATCTTTACTTTATTAACTACAGCCATAATTGCGTCGCCAACAGTGTAGATTCAGTGTATTCTGATTTATTGATTTGATTACCAATAAATGTTTCTTTTGAATTGGAATATAAAGATAAACAACTGTGAGATTTATTTCAAGACCGATCCGCTAGGATTCAACTGCAGTTTTGAGACTCTCTGACTCACCGACGCCCCCGCACACTTTCACTAAGAAATAATTCCAGAGTACTGTTAAAAACAGATTGTAAACACTCTCTTATCGTTCTTCGAGATTGATCTTCTCTTAATTACACAGTTTCAACTTATCTTTATAATGTGACCGTGCAGGTTCTGTAGATTTGGAATGCATACTGATTGTGAGTACAAATTTTCTGTCGAGTTTTTACCGAGTGATAATATCTAATACATTATTTCGTTACGTACAATAACGAAAAAAATATGATTGCGATTCATTACTGTAATCCAAGCTCCTAACTCAATCTTTTAGCAATGAATAATGTGATCCAGATCCATTGCCCATTATTTTGGTAATGACTAATGCAATTTGAATTCCATTACGCATTACTTTGGTAATTAATAATGCAGTTTGAATTCATTACCCATTACTTTGGTAATAAGTAATGCAATTCAAATCTATTATGCATTACTTAATTAATTACCAATGGCTTCGCAATCCATTGACCATTATTTGAGTCGTGAATAATGCATTATTTTTTAATTACTATTTTCGCAACCCCGTTCTCTACCTCTTTCTTATTTTCTTCCATTACTGAGCGTGTCATTCAAATTATGCTACAATACTGAGCCTTTCTGACGAAATGAAACGAACCCTACCCCTCCCACCGGCCTTTGTAAGGCATACCTGGGAGAGGGTTTGTTTATCGGTTCCTCGGAAAGGCTCGGTATACCCCCTTTAACTGGCTATCGGTGTTGAATCGGCCTTTATTTTTTCTGGGTTCTAGCGTTTCTCAAATCTTAGCTTCGGGCTCTCCGGTTTGCCTGCAGGAGCTGTTCTTGGACCCCGATCCTGACCTGCGTCCTTCTGTTAGGCCTGCTACTATCGCCGATGCGTCGTCTTTCCGCATTCCCAATCACGGGATCGCTTGCTACTGCCGCTCTCCTCCTTTCGGCCATATACCTGTGGAACAGCCTGCCTGTTAGTTAGTTACAATGGTCTTGCCCGATGCAATTCTTTATATATGTATATTTCTACCTTCGTTGTTCTCTGATATTACTATTATATCTCATTCATTTAATTAATGTTATTTATTTATCATTATCTATCTCTATTAATGTTATTTATTTATCATTATCTATCTATTATCAATTCTCTCTTCAATTGTATGTTTAGGCTGCTTACGATCGGTGCTGAAGCTGTCTCGCTTTGCTGTGAACGTTACTTCGGGCCTGTCGAAATCCTTTGCCATTGCTGACGCGGCGCTTGCGGGTCGTTGGGCATTTTCGTAGAGGTCCTACGCCGAGTGGTCTCTTGTGCGGGTTCTTCTGTAATAATAATTTCAGGCTCTAATTAGAACGGAGTTATGATTGACCTTTGACACAAAATACGAGCGAATTAATTTTTTCCAAATTAGTTGAATTATTCATTTTCTACTTTGGTTTTTATGTTTTTTTTTCCTTTCAGTATTTATTTAGTCGCCCTTACCACCGCGTCACATTTGTTTCTCTGTATTACTTTGCAATTGTTTCTTATGGAAGCTATACCTTACCTAATTAAATTTTCTGTAATTTTTCGATTGGCCTTTGGCCTGTGGCATAATAAAGACGATCTGATCTGATCTAATCTCTCTTTTTCTGTCTCTCACTTCCTCGATACTCAATTCTGATGCTGAAACCCATTACCCTGATCAAATAGAGTGACCGACGAGGTAGGTAGGTCCGAGACTCGCGTCGTAGCTCAATTCTGATACTGAAAATCTATTACTCTGATCCAATGAAATGACCGATGGGGTAACCGGGTCCACAACTCGCATCGTAACTCAATTCTGATACTGAAAGCTACTTACTCTGATCCAATGAACTGAACGACGGGGTAGCCAGGTCCAAAACATGCGTTGTAACTCAATTCTGATCGTGAAAGTCCATTACTCTGATCCGATAGACTGACCGTCGGGGTTGATAGGTCCAAAACTTGCATCGTTAATCGTTTCTGATAATGTTTGCCCTACGTGTGAGTCGTGGCTCTTAGACCCGACGTTGAGAACTTATTTTCTCTCGTAAGTCTGTTTCTGAGCTGCAATTTTGGTCGCTGAGCAATCGCAAGCTGTGATATTTGCTAGCGAGCTAGCCTTTGCCCCGATTTTGGTCAGTAATTGATCCTGGATCTGCGCCGGTACATGCCGCGCTGCGATATTCTTCGGCGGTGAATCGTGGTTGCTGTGAATCGGTAACGCAATGTTAGTATTGGGTCTCCCAACTGAAAGGGTTAAAAGTGTTCGAGAGTCTACTCCGTCTGGGGCCGTATTCTGGGAAGAGTTTTCACGTTGTCACCATAAGAATTAGCACGGTGACAACGTGAAAACTCTTCCCAGAATACGGCCCCTGTTGGTTCATTGGATCAAAGTAATACTTGTTTTACTTACACCATCGGAATGGGTCACGATACAAGTTTTGGATCCGTCTACCCCGTTGGTTAGTTTCTTCCATCAGAATCTTGAGTTTTCACTATTAGAAATGAGTACTGATGCCAGTTTTCCAAGCAGTCGAGAGAAAATTCCGGAAACGATCACCATCGTACTATTTTGTCGACCTGTAACAAGTTCTGTCGATAAAGTGTGAAAATTCATCTACAGGGTCATAAAGTTTGCGGATGGGGTCTTAAACAGCGTGACCAAAGGGGCGGAGAGTGAAAACCACTCAAAAATCGAACGTACTCGTCGAATGGCCCCTATTTTCTCATGACAATCTATATTTCTTCACTCAATTCTGTGATTCTTATGATTACGATACAACAGGTTAGGTTAACCATACTCAATCTGTATTTATTGGCTACAGAGAGCACTTTTTACGTACCTCGATTCCTGCGATGCGCTAACCTATACAAATAATTGACGTTCATGCACTTGTAAGCTCGTGTAATGCAATTCGCGAAAAATTTATCAAAGTAATTTAGAGGTTAGTGACTGACAGATGCGCGATGCGGTAGTCGTGGTTTCAATGACTTTTCCGTCGGCTGCTCTGACGATCACACTTCGCAGGCACATAAAATAAGCACAGACATGAAACTCGTTGGAAAAAAAGTCATTACAAAGTAGTTAGCCGCTGCGAAGCCATACCGGAACATCGATCCACAAGTTTCTAGTGGGGTAGCGTTTCCAAGCGTCCGACCGTGGAATCGCAGTCAACTTTGATGAGAGCCACAGTTTTTCAACCGAGGAAATAGAAGGATAAGAAAAAAACGGGCTCAGGGAATAAAACTTCGGCACCAGGAAAATTAACCCAGAAGGTGCTGCCCCCAGCGGCCAACACCGCTCTAACGTTCTGATAGCAGATACCGCATGCACCACGGGAAAAAGATGGTGTTTTGTCTCGCGTGAAGGTGCTTGACGAAAAACAATTCTAGAAATGTATCTCGTCGTATCACGGGTGTTTACGCCGACTGACCGTTCAAAACTGTCCCCCGTCGAGACCGCGTGTCCCACTCGTGACACATTGGGATACGTTTCCAGAATCAGGGCCCAGGAAGTGCTGCCCCTAGCGGAGAATACCGTTCTAACGTTCTGACGTCACGTCACTCGCTTTTATGCATGAAATTCGTAACTGATAAATACAGATGTTGTTCGAAATTTATTCTGGAATCTGAACTGTATCTGAGCGAACAATCTTCTGAGAAAATACGAGTTGAAATGTCTGGTTATGAAATACGATGTTGCGTTAAACGCTACGCTGTGACGTCACTCATAAGAAGTTCCTGGATGACGTCAGAACGTAGCGTCCACCCGACGAACGTCAAATATACCTTGTGTATATTGTTATCCACTTCAATTTGTAATCGTAAGATGGAAAATTGAATCATCTTGACATAATATGACCGACGTTCCCGTCTTGACACCACGGGAGAAAAAATCTTCAACGATCGGTGCAGTTACTCTACGGAAATTATCCGCGGATTCTGCTTTCACAAATACTGTATTCATTTCGGATTCTAAAACTATAAATACTCGAGTAATGTTCACGTATGGCTTCCCAGCGGCTCATTAATCTTTTGCGACTTTTTTCCAACGAGTTTCCTATCTGTACGTATTTTACGTGTGTGTGAGCGTCATAGCACGCGACGGAAAAGTCGACGAAGCCACGACCTGGGCCCCCAGGGGCGTATTCCTTTTTTCACTGCAAGTACTCGCAGTGTGGGGAAATCTACAGTATACGTGACTTGTACTATACTTTTCCCCACACTGCGAGTACTTGCGGTGAAAAAAGGAAAACGCCCCTGCTGCCACCTCGCGCGTCACTCGGTCCTTAACTTTGAGGCTGCATTCACATGAGCCTGAGGCTGCATTCACATGGGCCTGAATTCACCGGATCGGAACGGAATCGGAATCTAGGGAGTTTTCGAAGAGCCAATCAGAGACGCTCCGTTCAATTCGTTCCGAGTGCATTGCGAGAATTCGTCACGTTTCGTCGGAACCTAGTGATTTGCTGTACGTGTGTATCTGTGTGCGAAAACGCCACGAGGACAGTATTTTTGAGTGAAGAATTGAACAATTGAATAAATAATAGATATTTATGTGGCATGCGCAGAACATAACTGTTTATTCGGCAAGGTTATATTTTTAGTACTCTCCGTTGCTTTACAAGGCTCGCCTTTGGCTCGCCAGGTAAAACCAACGGCTCGTACGAAAAACATAACCTTACTGAACAGTTACTTTCTGCGCCCCATACAATATTTTTTACGGAAAAGGCATTAAATAATATTTCCGGGGCATTGAGATAGTCTTGTATCTTGAATTTTTCGTTTCTATGAATGCATATTCCATACACAATGAAATGTAAATAATTGTAAATGCATATGATAACCTATATTCAAAGTTTTAATTGAACAGGAAACAGCTAACAGCTAATCACCGAATATATTCAAAGTTGCATGCATCTTGGATTATTTACAGGTTACAGCCCCTCAATGAATCTTGACCCTCCGCTACTAATGAAATATTTGTTGCTATATTGCGTAGCGTTTAGAGGTTAACTGCACGGTTGTGTGAGTAAACCGTTCCGATGCTATTAAAATCCTATGTTCACATGGACGGGAATTATGAAGAGCGGAACGAGCGGGAGCCAATCAGAATGAGTCTTTTCGAAATTCCCGGTAGAAAGAAACACTCTTATTCGCCACTGAGCGTTCCGTCGCCGTGAATTCCGGCAAATTTCGGTCCATGTGAACGTAGGGAAATATTCTCAGGCTGCATTCACATGGGCCTGAATTCACCGGATCGGAACTAGAGATGTGAATGGTAAACGTGACCGGAAAATTTACCGTAATTTTACCGTCGAAAACCGGTAATGTGACTGCGAATGACTGATATCAGTGATTCGCAGTCACATTACCGGTTTTCGACGGTAAAATTACGGTAAATTTTCCGGTCACGTTTACCATTCACATCTCTAATCGGAACGGAATCGGAATTTAGGGAGTTTTCGAAGAGCCAATCAGAGACGCTCCGTTCAATTCGTTCCGAGTGCATTGCGAGAATTCGTCACGTTTCGTCGGAACCTAGTGATTTGCTGTACGTGTGTATCTGTGTGCGAAAACGCCACGAGACAGTATTGTTGAGTGAAGAATTTAACAATTGAATAAATAATAGATATTTATGTGGCATGCGCAGAACGTAACTGTTTATTCGGCAAGGTTATGTTTTTAGTACTCTCCGTTGCTTTACAAGGCTCGCCAGGTAAAACCAACGGCTCGTGCGAAAAACATAACCTTGCTGAACAGTTACTTTCTGCGCCCCATACAATATTTTTTACGGAAAAGGCATTAAATAATATTCCCGGGGCATTGAGATAGTCTTGTATCTTAAATTTTTTTGTTTCTATGAATGCATATTCCTTACACAATGAAATGTAAATAATTGTAAATGCATATGATAACCTATATTCAAAGTTGCATGCATCTTGGATTATTTACAGGTTACAGCCCCTCAATGAATCTTGACCCTCCGCTACTAATGAAATACTTGTTGCTGTATTACGTAGCGTTTAGAGGTTAACTGCACGGTTGTGTTAGTAAACCGTTCCGTTGCTATTAAAATCCTATGTTCACATGGACAGGAATTTTCAGGAACGGAACGAGCGGGAGCCAATCAGAATGAGTGTTTTTGAAATTCCCGGTAGAAAGGAACACTCTAATTGGCCACTGAGCGTTCCGTCCCCGTGAATTCCGGCAAATTTCGGTCCATGTGAACGTAGGGAAATATTCTCATCGGAACGAAGAATGACCGGAACGTCTCTGATTGGCTCTTCGAAAGCTCCCTAGATTCCGATTCCGTTCCGATCCGGTGAATTCAGGCACATGTGAATGCAGCCTTAGTATAGAGATCAGTGCTCGGTCCCTATAGTCTACATTGGCCGATCAACGCGTCGCGTTCGACCTTATGGTGAGTCTACAATAGGACGTACGCGGACAGAGGTACGCGTATACGTGATCACGTGACACAGCAAAAGCTTATGGGTGACGTCAGAGGGTACGCGTACCTCAGGATACGCGTACGTCCTATGGGGTATGTTCCTTTTTTCACTGCCAGTACTTCAATATGGGGGCGTCAAAGCGCGCTGCGAAGATCGTTCCGAAATAGATTTAAGCGATTGCCGCACTGTAAAACGGAACAGTTTGCAGTTCGCTTTTTCAGCTGCAACTAACCTCAAATGTAGATAATTAATAAAGTTGAGTACGGTAAAGACATGACTTGAGATAAATAATTAATTAATTAATAATAATAATAATGCTAATAATAATAATCGTAATGAGGATTAATTCTTCAAATTTTTCCGTAATAATAGAATAACGGAAAGAAATTGAGGTTATGAGTTAGCCAACGTGCCATATCCCGCGAAATTTAACCGCCAAATCTCCCCTTCTTCGGCTTTTTTGACGCCATATTGGTTTCGCTGCAACTGCCTATGGGTCTTGGGGGCAGCAGTCACAGCACTTACTACGTCATCAAATGGACGGATTCCGTGACGTCATCGAAGCTCCACAGCGCACTGCGGCCGCATTTCGGAACGGATTCGCAGCACTGCCAGTACTGGCAGTGAAAAAAGGAACATACCCATGGTGAGTCCACAATGGGACATACGCGTACCTAGGATACGCGTAGGTTGTGACGTCACCCATAAGCTTTTGCTGTGTCACGTGATCACGTATACGCGTACCTCCGCGTACTACGTTCCCATTGTGGACTCACCATAAGCTCTGACCGCTGACGTTGCTCAGCAAAATATCAATTGGTGACGTAAGGGCGTAGGGTCGAACACGACGCGCTGTTCGGCCAATGTGGACTCGCCATAAAGTGCTCTATAGCCAATAAAATCCTCATAAAAATCTTCACCCTGCTGTGAATGAAATCGGTTGCTGATCTAAGAATCGGCTACCAAACATAAATTCGGTACCGGGTCTACTTGCACAATACCGAATGACAGCTTGTTGAGATTGATCCTACTACTCCAGTGCCCATCCCACCTGTCCGCTTCCCCATCCTACACACCTCTCGTTGATATCTAGGATAAATTCCTTATAATAAAATGTGAATGTTCTCAACTGCATGATAATGAATAAAATTGAAAAATGCTTCGCAATTAAATCAGATGGGTCAATCTGCCAAATCAGGAGAAGTTGTATGGGATGCACGTCGATTCTCTCAAGAAAATAGACGTTTACGTAGTAGAACCACTAGAACACATATTAAATATCCAAGTATTCAGAAGGCTGTATTCCCAAACTGTCTCAAATACACATAACAGCAGCAGAAGAAGGAGAGACGTAAATTACATGAATCGGTGCATTTCTTTTTTCTCTGATTTCGAGAACATCCATGACGTCAACGGTTAAATTAAGCACTGTGTTTAACGGCACATAACCCGTGCCTGCGAAACTGGATCTTTACGGCAAGGAAATCATACAACACACACAAACACATGGGTGACGGTGCAGAGTGTTCGAGAACTAGAAGAGATGTTGCGTAGCACGCACGGGTCCCGTGCTAGAGCCACAGGTTTTCGTGCGGTTAAACGCAGGCTAAATAAACAAGCAAAGTTAATTATTAGTATTCTCGTCAATTCATCCAGATTCTTTGGAGTGGTTTTGAATTGTCTTCGACGTCACACTTTTTGAAAAAAATCACAACTCGGGAACGGGTGGAAATTGCAAAAATGTTCATGAGCGTATACACTGTGATTAATACCTTACTATAATGCCATATTTTTCAACCTCACTATTCTATCAAATTAATGTTTTACTTCAATCTAGGTATATTATCTCTGTTATGCGTTATGTATATCGTAATTAAGGTTTCCGGCCAGTGCACAGAAACCTTGCTGCTCAACATGGATATAAAATTTTATTTTGTATCTTTCAAGTCACACCTGAATAAAAAAAATAATCTCACCTTATTATCACTTCTCAACTTGAATCGAGGTGTTGCACATGCTGACCATTCAGGTAGTTCATGTTGGCGTATCGATGCATCAATTATCGCGATTCCTGATCAAGTGTAACTTTGGAATATTAATAAATCGCCTAGGCAATGAAAACGTTATCAGTAGTCAGTCCCCCGTTACCAGGGCGTCGAACTTATTAACAACCGGGGGAACATCCAAATCATCAACCGACGATTCCGACGATTCGCCGCTTTTATATTCCTCGCCTGACTCTTGCTCCTCACCACCTGAGACCTCAGCCAACTCGTCTTCTTCTGAATTCTGCTCAAAACTATCCGCTTCATCCGAGATAGATGGCACGGTTTGCTGCCCTCGTGCCTGTATCCACTTGACCATTTCAACGTCGGGATGCTTTTCCCAATTTTCTGGCAACAGTATAACGGCACTATGAGTGCAGGTATGGGTGTAAAGGGTTTTTGCTGTTGTTGCACACAGTACCAGTTTGGAATTTTAGTGCCACGAGTATATCAGTATTATATTATAAATCAAGTACGTACCCTTCCCGCTGGACCATCCTGGTGGGTAAGCGTAAACGCAAATCTTCCCCTCGAGCGCGATTCGCAATAAGGAATTTGCAGATCTGTAGCAATCAAATCGTGCTGTCCTGGCTGTGAGGTATCTTCGTTTAGCTGCCCATGCGTCACAAATGTCCATTGCAGACCAAGAGTCGTCCTTTTCTTGGTGCTCAAGTTTCAGAATGCGCGGCAAGTCGAGCCTTTCTGCGAGAAATTTCACCGTCGTGTACGGCTCCTTCACTTGAGCGATGGGGAATGAGCCCATGAGGATCTGAAGTTGTTTCGGTACCGTGGATGGGAAGACTAATCCCGGGCAGTCGCAGAGGCAAACTGTTTTTGTTAGAAATATTGTCTGGAAGTGTTTCGTGTGCCCCGGCGTTCGTGATACACTGACAACTTTCTTTCCTGTACCAACAGTGATCAACATTGATTATTCACTTATGCGTAAGCATCCAACATGTTTCATACACATATCTTTAAAAATCTCCTAACGCTGTATGAGTCTACAAACAATGCTACCATGTGTCGGACTACAATTATATGCCATGATTTACGTGTGAGACGGAAATAGTTATTTATATACTTGTAGAAACTTTGTTTGCACGTGGATGCAATTTGTAACTAATGAAAAAGTAGTTGCCGTATAATCTTATGAATGAAAATGCAACTGGTGAAAAATTACCCATTAGCGCATTCATCAACGAGGACTTGCCCGCATTGGGTGTCCCTATACAGCCGATGATCAATACCCCATTTTTATACCGCTCATGGCGATAAAACGCGGTGTCTTTTTCGTCGAGTTGGACGACGGGATGCTTTCTGTCCAGTTCGTCTAGGCTATGTTCCGATTTCATCTCCTCCCTAAGTTTATCTCGCCAAGAACTTAGGTCGACCGCATCGCCGACAATCTGCTCGCAAGTGTCTAGTAATTTCTGTGCACCCTCCGCTGCCATCTTCAACTTCCCTTTGAGGCGGCGGGATTTGAGTCCCTGATTCTCGCAATCGCCGCCTCGGATATTGTAGGTGGGAAACGACGTGAATACCAGCACGTGAAGTTTTGGATAGCGGATCCTGAAGTATTCTCGCCAGGCCACTACCAGGGCGGCGGGTGCGAGATCTATTTTGTTCAATACTAATATCATATCTCTGCCCAGGTCCTCGGTCACATGTTTGTACAAGTAGGGGGGAAACATCAGTGCTGGATATCGAATATCCACTACGACTAACAAAACATCCGACATCTCCAGTACCCGCCATAATTGTCTCCATGTTTCAAGATTCAGCTCAAAGTAGCTCAGGCCGTTCACTTTCTCGATGCTTTTCAAGTATTCCTGTAATTCAAGTTGGCAAATTCTTAGCGGTGTACATACAATTATTAAGCCGATCATTTTTACAAATTACTCGGTGCCTCAAATTGACAACGCTGCCAAATCACAGGCTGCTACAAGCCTTATTCGACCGAAGCAGCGGACGGTTTAGCCTATGATGTCGGATACTCGGCCAACCATAAGCTTTCGTAGCACGAGGTGAACCAATCGTGTCGGATCGTTTGCCATTCTCCTGCCAGTTGGAACAATTTAGCTGCACCTTCAGCGCCTAAATACTCGTGCTCAGTCTCTACTTGACCGAGCACTGATGGATCTAAATGAAGTATCAGATACCGCAGATTTGAGTGGAATAATATTTCTCGGACGCGAGATTCAAGGAATCAAGGTATCTCCGCTGACAATAATGAATCACGCAAGTGATAACGACTGAATTCTACTGAAACCAACGCTTCGGGAGCGATCAACTGTAACAATTACGGGAATCAAAGGTGGCTCACAAACACAAGTTTCATCGACGTGCCGGAGGACTGGATCAAGAATTGCGAATCGCATGACTTAACGGTCAAATCGTGCTCTCAAACTAACAGGGCAGATCACAATGTCAATGTCAATTATATGGTAATAAATTTTACCGTAAAATATCTGTGCTCCCTGGCATCGAGTACGTCTTTGCTGCTGTCAAAGTCCCACGGGGGTCTCTTGGGCAAATCAATCTCCGGAGGAAAAAAATTGTCAGAAATTTCCTGACTCTCCAACGGGATAGGATCAATCGTTTGTCTCGCCTCTTCTTTTCTTTTCAGTAGCTCCTCCTTGGATTCCTGTAGGAACTGCAAGGCGTATTTGTTTCCAGAACAATTGCCCGCACGCGGCTGCAGATTAATTTTTTGCACACTTGGCAACAGACTTTCAGGATTATCCGCTTCGTTTTTCGGCTGTTGGTGCTTTTGCTCTTGAGCTAGAACAAATACATCGATTCAGCCGAGCAATAAGTGTGACAACAAAATTCAATTATTTTTAACCTCATTCGCTGGGAAGTTGACGAAACAAATACCTACTTCATGACAACACGACTATTAAGCGTAGTTACCGAGTATAGCTCCCGTTTGTCGTTGTTTCTTCGCTTGCATCTGTAGTTTTTTCGCCTTGCCACTGAACGGCACCTTCCTCCTGCCCTGCGGCATCTTGTCCCAACAACACGATTGCCGCTTGGACCGAGCCAGCTACGAAACCAGTCTTTTTTTTTCAAACCAACAGGTACATATTACGGCATAAACGCCGATGTCCCGAAACCAGTCTAATCACACAACGAAGCAGCTATCGGATCTTCCTCGAAGTTGTCGAAACGGACGGCCAGCAGAAAATGATGTCCCGGCTATCGTATTCCCGATTCCGATCGGCTCTCGACAAGCATGTATGTACTACAAGTTGCGACTTTGCGTCACAGCGTGAATCGCTGCCATTATCAGTGAGGAACAACATCAGGATTCAGGGGTAGTACTGTAGTAGTAGGCACAACAAGGGAACGCGGTCATGAGGCGGGTTTTTCAATACTCATCCATTTGGTGCTGCCGTCGTGGACCGGAGCGAGCACTAGAATAGAGATCAGCGAGAGCGAGTGTCTCAACTCTCCGAATTTACCATGCCGTGAGCTGACTTACCGTCATGGCTGGTAACTTGGTCACTTGGCCGCACCAAAGAGTACGAGCAGCAGCACGTCGTCACAATAATACTCGGTAGGCAATGGCGATACACTATACGGGCAACTGACCGGCAAAACATAATTATACTATAATAAACATTTATACATTTACCTCGGGCTCGCCGGGGCTCGATTGAATGCAAGCAGAGTGGTTCTCGTTCGTGAAATAGATTCGTCAGTCGTAACTATACAATCAATAACAATCCAGGGAAATTTGAATAATCGTCGACTGGCGTTATAATTATCTCTTTGATAATCATGGTTAACCTCAGATTTGTTTGCGGACCTTGGAGCAGCATGAACCTCTGTCGGTGTCGGCTCTCGCTGACTGCGTCAACGACTCAGCTGAGAACGTACACGACTATCCGTGTTTGGAGTCAGTTTACGGGCAAAAATGTATACACCAGAGATGAATTGGATCGCATTTGGGCACGGGGCGGATCAAATTCGTTGGATACACAATGGGAGCGAAGCTTTGCGACGACCAATCTTTATCTCGCCAAGAGCAAAGACCGGGGCAAAGATAGGAAGAAGGCGACTAATGTTCATGTCAACCTTAATGAACTGTCGGAAATTATAAATGTGGAGAAGCTCACCGTTCAAATGGAGAGAGCTGTGAATGAATTGAAGACCAATTACGCAAAGAATTTGACCCTACGATCGTCCATCGGTTCTATCGAGCAACTCGCCGTCGTTTGGGAGGGCAAAGAGTACCAGCTACAAGAATTATCTCAGATTGTCCGGAAACCAAAGATGTTGATGATCAACGTGTCCGCTTTTCCACAAGTTATTCCAAGTATATTGCAAGCCATAGCCAAAAGTGGAATGAACCTCAATCCGCAGCAGGATGGGACCAGCCTATTTGTACCAATTCCGAAGTGAGTCTTTTGCTTCTGCACTTTTCATTCACCATTCTTATTTCGATATTATTGAAACAATAGTGAGTCCGCTTCTCAGTCATTTGGAACACATTTTGTGCATTGGTCGCAATCCTAAGGTAGAATTGATAATACCTATTACTATCCATGTGCCATCTTCTCTTTAGGGTGACGAAGGAACACAGAGAAAACTTGGCCAAAAGCGCGAAAGCCATGTTCATCGGATGCCGGGACGATATCAAGGATGTTCAATTGCAATGCGTCAAGTCGTTGAAAAATAAAACCGACGTCTCCAAGGATGTGATACATAATACGCAAAGTCAACTACAAACTTTGACCGATAAGTTTGTCGCCGAAGCCGAGGCGATATTCAAAATGAAGCAAAAGGAATTACTCAGGGATACCGACTGACAAATGGCTCCGTTGCATGCTGCTTTTCAGCAAAGATACAATCTAGAGCTCACGCGTGTTCTGTAGGAATAAATATCACACAATCAATTGTACATAAACATAACATATTAACATGATACTTTCACATTTTCCGTTCTGTATTGTGCTTTTGGCTCGTACTTAGTCGACAAAAACAGTAGTTGTCTTCCAAGAGTAGCCCAACTACTAGCTTTACTGACACAGGTGAAGGCGTTCGTAAAGTTGGCTGGTAACTTTCCAGTTAGAGGCTGGTTAGCAAAGGCAGGCTTGTCGACTCTTCATAATGATTATTGAAAATTCGAACAATTTTCTTTTGTATGAAGTACACCGCTACAAAAACCACTGTTATTGTCACAAAGCTATCTTCAGCATATTTCGTTGGTTTGTGCCTAATGTCCCACGATCATCAATATACATACAATGACTGTGCTAGGTCCCACGAAAACTTGAGTTCACTTTAGTAGGTAGGTAGTTGAATACTATAATACGAAATTGAATGAATCGATAGTTTAATTACGTCCATAACAGTTATGTACATACATATATGGAAGCAATAAATATCAAGAGTTGAGCAAAATTGTCAAGACTGATCCTTTTCTGCGACTGGGATGTGGTCCATTGTTGATCTGCCCCTATAATTTTATAGAATCGTTAGTTTTACGATATCATAGATCTCACAGTCGATCCCTCATTTACCTGAGCACTTTACTTATTCTCTAATTTACCCATGTGATATGATTTAGTGGTAATGTAATGTAATGTTTGTATGATTTAGTGCTGGAACAAAAGAACCCGCAGGTTGATTAATTCATGATTTGTTATTTATAAGATAATGGGTCGGAAACCAGAGGTCAAACACGAAAACGCACAAAACAGGATATTTATTATCTAGCTGCCCTATGGCTACCAAGTTTTCCACGCCGAAAACGGTAGATGTTTGATGTGCGATACAAGTAATTTTATTAACAAAAAACAATGAATCCGTTTGAAATTAACAGAAAAACAACTCAAAATGATTAGGTAAATGAGCGTAAAATGGTGACAAATGTGCCTCGATCTTTTACCTACCGTACCTATTAGGAATAATGATTTACTGCTATACTATACATTCGACTTGTCAACCTCAGTTTTGTGGAAGAGGATACTGTTCATAATTTGTCCCTAATGGTATCACAATATAGGTATTACTGGAGCATCATTTGATGCAAGTTCCATTTTTAGCAGAAAAAAAAGTAAAAATACCATTGGAATGTAATTGGCCAAATCACGACACGGCTACTAAATCATCAATTGATGTTACTTATTTCCCCTTGGATCAAAAACATGACGTAGCATGAATTATTCATTCAACGTCCCTAAAAAATATCTGCAGATATCTGCAATAACATTTTGTTTGGCCGCCCGCAGCTCACCTGCAACAGCTGCTCAACTGCCATCCTGTTCCCTGATGTATTGCAATAACGCCGTGCACAGAATTCTTGCAGCCTTTTTCAAGATATCTGTCGGATGAAAGGCGATACTGAGTCTGAGATGATTCTGTGATTGACCGGTATTGGAGAATCGAACTCCCGGTATCGCGGTCACCTTGTATCTGTCTTGGCACCAGTGTATGAAGTGGTCTCCGTTAGTTCCTAAAGCAATAAAATTATCACAGCAGTTTTATTGAGATACGGTTCTACGTCGGCGAGTGATGATCCGACCATCTGGACAACACTCACCAACGGGGAGTGAAATCCATACAAAGTAACCACCGCCGGGTTTACGATAAGAACAGCATCTCGGTAGATATTGGTTCAAGACATCGCACAGAGCTTCTAGTCTCGCCTGCGGTTTGAAAGCATTCTCAGTAATTATTAACAAACGCCTACAAACAATCGGTCAATTTACCTTATAGGTATTAATCAGCAAATCTATATGCTCGTCTTCCAATCCAAGGCTGAGCATGCTGGTAATAATACCAGACATGTAGTGGTTGACTGCGCCTCCACTTTTCAGAATGCCTCTGAAGATGTCCAAAATGATTATTGAGATTTTATAGGTGTATCAACAACGTATAATGTTATTCGAAACAGACAGAATTAACAAATATACCATATGTACTGTACAAGTACCACGCGATTCGTACACATACAACTTACGACTGCTTCAAAATATTGCCCACCCGAGCACCACATTCCATCCAGCCGAGGCGTACTCCTGGTGCCAATATCTTTGAGAATGATCCGTTCGAGACCACATTACCCCCCCGGTAGTCATAATCGGTAGATTTGTCATAGTAGAAGAGTCTGTGAGGTGAAATTGGGCTGTCGCCGTAGTGGAGGAGATTATACACGTCGTCGCATGCCACGAGAATCGAGTGCTCCCTCGCAATTGCCACGAGTCTTTTGCAGTTTTCTCAAAGTAGAGGATCAATTTGAGATTAACGAATTATCATTCAAGAGCGTTACATCACTCTACATATATGTGCGTGGTATTCCAATGACTATTACACACGATTTGACTCGACATTTTTCCATTTTTTCAATAATTCAAGGGAAGGGTGGGGCAAAACGAAGCCCAAGAATCAATGTTACTCAAAATAATGGCCTACATGGTTCTCCTTCAAGCAATATCAACGAAACACATGGATCAGAGGATATAAAAGTTCAGGGTCCATGGTTCTATCCACAGGAAGAATATATTATAGTGCCATTCCACCAAATACCGTACAAAAATCCGGCGTCCACAATTTTTATCTTTTCTTATGATTTCTTCACATTATTTGGGTGTCAACAAAGAGATTTCTCGAGTATGGAAGATCCGCAACTCTATTTTTCTTTATCATGGTGAAATATACATTTTAAGTCTTATTTTTCGAATTTCGCGCTGAAAATGACAAGTTACGCGAAAATGATAATCATTTTCGAAAAATTCAGAAAATTTCAGACCGAAAATCGTGTTTTTAATTTTTTTTCTCCAAGGCACTTTTCGAATCGTTTAATGAGATTGAAAAATTTCGGAGCAAAATCGAATAATTACGAAAAAACCCTATCAGCTGGAGTCGGGGATCTTCCATACTTGAGAAATCTCTTTTCGTAACACCTGCATGGGAAGTTCGGCTCCGCGCACTGTAGAGGGTGCGCGAAATGGCTGAATCCCTTACCGGCGGAGAGCAGTGCCGGAATGTGGACATTCCGGCACTGTCCTCGGTCGGTAAGAGGATCAGCTATCTCGCACATTCTCCACAGTCCGCGAAGTCAAACTTTCCATCAGAAAGTTACTCCCTGCTTTCCATATCAGGTTTTATACAAAAAACAGGATGTGGATCTCGTGCAGGTTGGCGGTTCCGGAATCGCCAACTTCCCGCACTTGATGCACAATATACTATTGTTGATAACTAGATAGATGATGCGAATAAATCATTTAAGAAAACGTAACAAATTCGGAGGCGAGGGATTTGTGCGTACAGTATATGGTGGAACGGCCATTATACATTTTCGGATTCATTTGAAATAGCACATGGACATCAAGAGACTCGGTAGAGTCTCGCGCCAAGTACATTAAACAAATTTTTTTTTTAGGCGCGAGACTCAACGGCTTTATATACCCAAGTGACCACTGTTTCGGCTGAACAGCAATTTTCAAGTCGTGTTTATCCGTCTTCGTGACAAATATCGCTTTTCGCATGCAAGGTTTTGAATCTGGATTCTACATACAAAAATGTAATTTCCGAGACCTATCCGATCGATGTGAAGTGTAAGATATTCTGATAAATTAATATTCAATTGAATACACTTGAGATAGATAATTGCACTGTCCTTATTGCACTTGGAAGCAATATCATTAATAATAATAATAATAATAATAATAATAATAATAATAATAAATTGAAAAAATTGAAAATTGAAATTATAATACTCAGGGCAAATTGAATATTCATACGTAGGTAGATATTGAACACCGATTGTTCAATATCCATTGTAGACCGAGATATAGGAGTAGTGAACCGACGATCTTTGATCGGCTAGGTCTCAAACATGAGGTTTGTGGAATAATAGTATGCCTGCATTTAGTTTCGAAAGCATCGCCGGGTGTATTTTTGTCAGAGTTAGTGATTTTGACAAACAGAGAGTAACCAGAATAATTGTTGGAATAGCCCACACAACCACGACTATTATTCCTCCGCTTACCTGGGGAAAGGGTCATCCCGGTAGGGTTATGATAGGTTGGGATGGTGTAGAACATTGCCCAATATATCTTCTCCGCGTCCAGAATGTATTCGCGTTTTTTTTCTTCGACTACTATTTCCGCCATGGCATCGAGATCCACAACACCGTCCTTCATTGGTACTGGAAACGAATAGAAGATTGCAATCGTGAGCCTTTCAACTGTTTGTTACGTGGCACACAGAGTACACCGGTGTGGAAATATGTTCCATGAAAGAGTAAAAAATAAAATAGAACCCGGAAGAGTATTACTCATTTCAGGTCTGCCGTCTATCACATAGAGCTTCCGACTCATGAGCGAGTCAGGGCCGCATGAAAACATAAATTTTATCGTTGCATGGTATTGACAAATATTGGGCGTCTGCTATTTACCTGTGACAACTTTCATTAGTGGAAATTGCTCGAAGACCTTCAACGCAATCATGTAAGTAACCTCTTCGACGAAAATGATGCCGTTTGGCGATATCACACTGCAGAGCAACAACTGAAGTCCATGCGTCGCGCCACAGGTCAAAATCAGGTTTTGGCTGTCCACCAAATCCATGTAGCGCCTGGATAAAAATCCCGCTAGTTCCCGTCGGCACTCGTACAAGCCCGCAGTTACTCCGTATTGAAACAGGTAATACTTTCCCTCCTTCTCCTCCTCCATCTGTGAACGAAAAAGGATAATCGAATCAGATTCCATAAGATACAATAAAATAATCAAAGCTAGGCGCTGTCAAGTCCGGGAATTTAAAAGCATTAGTGCCTGGTTACACCTTATAGTTTTCTTATAACAAACTTTATAGAAAGCAGAAAATAAAATGTACATAAGTCGACGCATCTGTTACAGTCACTTGTGATCGCTATAACAAGTACGTTGTTACAGACTTACTTGTTATGACACGGTGGACCACTATAAAAAGTAAAAGAAATCCCTGACTCTTTCCTGACTTCCTGGTCTTCCCTGACCAGTGGCCACCATGTACGACACTTAACGCACAAAAATGGACTATATAAAATCAATTGGAATAATTAGGACATAAAACTGTATGAAAAAATGATCGAGGGTACTGAATTATCTACCAGCCTGTGTTCCGTCGCTTGACGTATGATGGGTACACAAAGTTTGAGCAGGTCCGGGCCAGGCGCACCAGCAGAGAGGTTGATGATTTCGTCGTTATAAACATTTAGAATTGCATCCCCGTCAAAGAGGTGTCTCAAATGAGGCTCCTCTCTTTGTTCCATATTCTGACGTCGATAAACAATCACTATCGTAGGATGTGTCATTTACCACACCACACGTTGTTCATAAATTCTGGAATCTAAAGAATGAGATGACAACAATCGGTATGAAGGAATATACAAAATATATAGATCTATATATACACACTTTGGACAACGAGTCGTCTACCAGAATCGTTCCTTTGGTCCGAGTAGCAAACCCACGTCCGCTCGTCTACTTCATAGTATCAATTACGTAATTAAATACGCCTCAAAGTCCACGTCACATGTTTTATCATAAACAATCATCTGGCTGATCCAAGTGATAAAAAAACGTTATTGTTCAGTATGCTTATAGGTTATAATCGCTGCGCTCAACCACAATTGGGGGCGCCTTACAAATTTCGAATCGCAATTGACTTCAGTACCGTCGATACGTAATGTGAAAACTTTGGAGACATACATTACAAATGAATAGGGTTCTCTCATCTGTCATCGTGACAACTATCCTGGAACACAGTAAACACCGTGTGCCCGTGTGCCGTAAGGCTGGATTTTCATTGGCAGTATTTTGACGCGCGTCAAAACGCCGCAGCAGTGAAACGCCGCAGCAGCGAAATACTGCCAATAAAAACGCTACTGCAGCGGCAGCAAAACGACGCGCGTCCAGCGCCTACGGTATGGTCACGTGATTCGTCAGAGGTTCTCATTTGCGTGTATATACCGGTGAAATTCGTGCCGGGCATCAACGGAGAGCCACAAGTGGAAGGGGATGCCGGAGAAAATAAATGTGCAATGAGAACCTCTGACGAATCACGTGACCATACCGTAGGCACTGGACGCGCGTCGTTTTGCTGCCGCTGCAGTAGCGTTTTCATTGGCAGTATTTCGCTGCTGCGGCGTTTCACTGCTGCGGCGTTTTGACGCGCGTCAAAATACTGCCAATGAAAATCCAGCCTAAGGCTGCCGTCCCATGGCCCGGAATTTGTTCCGTCTCCACGAACT
>JAFFZH010014301.1:0-12202 GCA_018420115.1 Euura saliciscinereae
TCAATCGCGCAATGTTGGCGTATGGTGTTGTAGCAAGTCGACGATCCTGTTCCATTCTTCGTTGCCAGGTCAGTAAGGAGATTTTCCAGGTTGGCTCGGGTTCCGTCACTGGCAAGAAATCCTGAAATCAACGAAATCTCATATAACCGACGTGAATAGCGCCGCGAAACTAACGACAGGTACTCGAGAAGAGACGAGCAATTTTCGAAAAGTTTGAATCGACAATTCGGTCTTCTGCGAGTGGAAAGGTTCACTTTCCAACGATCAAACATGGGCCAGAATCGTTCCGTGGTATACTGACCATCTGCGTCTGGGATTCCTAACGCCGTCCGGGTCCATTGGAGAAGCGGGGCGGTACGGCTGTAATGGGGTGGCCGGCTCCGCCAGAGCTTTGTCCCGAGAAGATATCGTCGTCAGCCGCAGTTGCAACAACGTAGAGCTGGACGATGAGCAGAGCGGCGAAGATCAAGCAGGTGACTGGTTTCATGGTGATCGAAGTTTATGGTACTTTGCGACAACTAGTTCTGTGGCTAACACGTCCCCGAAATTCCCTATTTATACCGAAATCCTTATCAGGTTGCCGCTTTGACGCGTGTACACAGGTGCAAACGGGGCTGAATTTTGACAACAATTTTGACAACGAAAATAAAAAGACGGCTTGGTCGACTTCCGGTCTCAGTGACCAGATCAAGGCGCTGAAGCGTAATGTGTACATTCCGTTTCTATTAAAAATAGTTGGAACAAATAACAATTGTTCGAAAAATACGAACTGCGTCAAAGAACCATTGGTGAAGGCGTGCCAGACTAGTAAAACACTGACAAAATTAGATGAGCTCCTCTTTCGTTGTACGTTAAGTAATCGATGATGTGGAAGAATATTTGAAACTTATTTGATATTTAAACCGGCTATCTCGGGATATGTTTGAGAAACCAGCTGTCTCGGGAATCGCGTGAAGAAGCGGCTATCTCGGGCCTGATAACGCCTGAGATAGCCGGTTATTCAAGCAAAATCGAAAAATACGAACTGCGTCAAAGAACCATCGGTGAAGGCGTGCCAGACTACTAAAACACTGACAAAATTAGACGAGCTCCTCTTTTGATGTACGTTAAATAATCGATGATGTGGAAGAATATTTGATGCCAAAATCTTCGATTGCAAGCGTTGAGAATAACCCACAGTTAGATGTGAGGCACACAATATTTTTGTCCCAACTATGGGAAAAATATTAAATCGTTGACAGGCCCGGCGAAACAAATTTTTGCAAGGTGTGGAGTAGGTGGCGGCTGGCGGGGGGCATTACATTTTTATTCATGTTTTCTATTTCAGATTTACTTTTATTTATATCACCGGTTTTCATTGCAAACTTGCGGCATATCTGTATGGATAACTAAAATCCTGGATGTGGAATTCCACACCCACCAAAATTCGGCGTGTGGAATGCTCCACATAGACCACACAACCAGCGCCGGGCCTGATCGTTGACCTTGGAATCCTGGAATATGTAGTTCCAGTCTTGTGAAGTTGCCTCCCATCCAATTTAAACATTGTCCCAATTGATTCGATCATGTGATGAATACGGAGTTGGGAGTTAAAATATAATTCGCTTATGGTTTAGCTGATTTGATTGTTTCAAAAATTTGAATGCCACGTACTTTTTGTACCATTTGCAGCTATTGCGCGTAGTGGATATGGCTATACGTGAGGTACAGCTCATGGAGCGACAGAAGAGATGAACGGTGCTGAGGTATATTTCAGGATTTAAGGGTCAATGATTTGATGTTCTTTCCATAGTTGGGCCAAATATTTCGCGTGCCTCGCATCTAAGGGTGGGTTATTCTCAACTAGTGATGCCGCCGAGACAAGACGAGACTCTCGTCGAAATTTTCGAGACTTCAGATATTTTCTGGGATTTTCCGAGTTTCTTCGAGATATTTGAATGATTCTGTTTTAAGGACAAGTTAGGTACACGTTATGAAAGAGGCATTTGGGCAAGGATGATAACATATCGTTTTATTCGAATTTCATTCATGGCAATATATTTCTATTCATTTGGTGTAATGAAGGTAAAGAGAGAGTTATTGTCGGCAACTTGCAGAGACACGAGATAGGGTTGAGGTGGAGATACGTGCGGCGATCGCGGTAACTATTGCCAGTGCCGCGAGTTTCGGACGAAGCGATCAAAAGAGACGTCAGAAACTCGGGGTATAAGTATTTATTTTCGTTCTCTATTGTATTTCTTCGTGTATCTCCTGTTTAAATCTATTTGTTTCATCGAAGAGAGTTTTCTAGTTTTTCAGGCCTGCATGCGGATGTAGACGAGACTTTCCGAGACGCGACGAGACTTCGAGACGAGACCAAGTTCTCGTCTCGTCAACTCGAGACGAGACGATACCTCGGCGAGTCTCGTCTCGGCGAAATCGCGTCTCGTCTCGTCTCGCGGCAATTCTCAACGCTTGCAATCAAAGATTTTGGCATCAAATCGACGGCCACGTGGAAAAACCGGCTATCTCAGATTTTGCTTGAATAACCGGCTATCTCAGGCGTTATCAGGCCCGAGATAGCCGCTTCTTCACGCGATTCCCGAGACAGCTGGTTTTTCAAACAAATCCCGAGATAGCCGGTTTGAATATCAAACAAATTTCAAATATTGTTCCACATCATCGATTACTTAACGTATTGTATTGTATTGTATTGTACTTTATTGATGTGCCTTTGGCCTAAGTTCTGGCCATTGGGCAAAGGAAATATTTTACAGTTTGTAGTTTAATAACATTGTAGTACAGATAGTAGTCGAGAATATGAGGTGGTAATGAGTGGATACAATGCAAAACTTGACTCATGAAGGGTAGATAGTATGGATATAAATCCTTAAGTACGACTTATTGCAAAGCTAAAGACTAACAATTTGCGAGGAAAGAGACAAAATTAAATTAATGATGGTGATGATGAATAACTTAGTTGATAAATAGTAATAATACTGAATCGGGTGTAATGAATGCAATCTGACGAGTGAATAGGGGCAGAAAGAGCACTGTGGGCCAGTGTATAGGATGGCACAGTGAGATGATGGACGAGATGGAATGATGTAGAGTGGCGTGGGACATGTATTGACAGAAGTATAATAAAAGCACGCATCAGACCTAAGCGAGCCGATGGGTTTGACGCTAATAATATAAAATATATTACATAGCAACTATGCGAGCACAAATGAGATAAAAAATGCTGTGAGGACTTGAGCCGATATGAGAACAACAGAGCTATGGCAATAGAGATAATGATTGGTGATTATGACATAATTAATAAATAGCTGATATATATAATTAACCACAACAGGCAGTATATCGAAGGGGGGCACACCAAAACGTACAACGAAGGAGGAGCTCATCTAATTTGGTCAGTGTTTTAGTTTCTAGTCTGGCACGCCTACACCAATAGTTCTTTGACGCAGTTCGTATTTTTCGAACAATTGTTATTTGTTCCAATTATTTTGGATAGAAACGGAATGTACACATTACGCTTCAGCGCCTTGATCTGGTCACTGAGATCGGAAGTCGACCAAGCCGTCTTTTTATTTTCGTTGTCAAAATTCAGCCCCGTTTGCACCTGTGTACACGCGTCAAAGCGGCAATCTGATAAGGATTTCGGTATAAATAGGGAATTTCGGGGACGTATTAGCCACAGAACTAGTTGTCGCAAGGTAGCATCAACTTCGATCACCATGAAACCAGTCACCTGCTTGATCTTCGCCGCTCTGCTCATCGTCCAGCTCTACGTTGTTGCAACTGCGGCCGACGACGATATCTACTCGGGACAAAGCTCTGGCGGGGTCGGCCACCCCATTACAGCCGTACCGCCTGGCTTCTCCAATGGACCCGGACGGCGTTAGGAATTCTAGACGCAAATGGTCAGTATACCACGGAACGATTCTAGCCCATGTTTGATCGTTGGAAAGTGAACCTTTCCACTCGCAGAAAACCGAATTGTCGATTCAAACTTTCCGAAAATTGCTCGTCTCTTCTCGAGCACCTGTCGTTGGTTTCGCGGCGCTGTTCACGTCGGTTATATGAGATTTCGTTGATTTCAGGATTTCTTGCCAGTGACGGAACCCAAGCCAACCTGGAAAATCTCTTTACTGACCGGGCAACGAAGAATGGAACAGGATCGTCGACTTGCTACAACACCATACGCCAACATTGCGTGGTTGACCACGCTGTCGTTATTTGACTTCTTTTCGGATTCACGACCGCGCCATGCAACCTCAACAATCTTCTCCAATGTATTTCGAGATCATGTGCTGCAGCCGGAATGATTATAAATAAAACAGCTGATCATTACCTTATATGTGAGGTTTATTTATTCATTCTTGCGGCACCAGTCTTCTGTGATCACCCGAGTATTTTCAAACAGCAACATTCTTTTCCTCAAGTACGAATGTTGTCACAGTGAGTTTTGTAAAGAGTCTGTGGCAAGTGATGGAATCACGATGAATGGGTTGGATTCAGCGCCCAAAGTGTTTTGGTATACAATCACAGCGCCTGCAGATCCCTACTGCAAGTTTCGGATACGGATTCGGTCTGGTCTGATCGAAAATTTTCCAAGCTTCAGAGGAGGTTCGTGTCCGCTGCAACGCCAGATTATTCGAAACATGCTCACAATACTTTCCAACCTGTGAGTTTAATCCGACTGTGTGCGACACCGATCCGAAACGAACTGCAATTATTCTCAACCCTCGGTATCGCTGCTTTGCAACATTCTGGCGAGTTAATTACACGCCAGCTATGATGCAGCAACCGGCTTCAATTCTGAATTCGATACAGGCAGCATATTTTACGGACGTGTTCACTGTGGAATCCTCTTCGGTATTCTGACAGTCGATGGTATGGTTGTGAGATAAAACTAAGGTGAACTGTGTCAGAGCTGGTGACAGATTTTACTGAGCATCTCTTACACGGCTGCAAAATGGTCAGGCGATAGGTACGGAGCTCGTTTTGCGAAAACCGTCACTCTTGGGTTTGAAAAGTCTCGTTTCTTCAAGTCATTTCAGCATATTCCATTCCAACCCAGTCTTGTTCAAATACTTTATCAGTTCCTTGGTTGAAACACTCAAACGCGTAGTTTGTGTCTAACAGTGCGCAAGACTGGATCATATCAATTGAAAAAATATATATTTTGAAGTCAGAGCTTTTGATGTTGGAATTCCGTTTTTATGAAGTATCAAGTCGCCCCACAACACTCGTGAAACGAAACATTAAAATTCTGACGAAATCAACTCGAACATCATCAAAATGCTTCCGTGGTACTGTTTCTTTCTCATTGACAAGTAAGTACCCTTACGAAAAAAAACCCTTCAAGTTTGAGGCTGAACCTTCAATTTTTGGGGTGAAAACATCAATTTCGGGGGGAAACCCTTAAATTTCAGAGTCAAACCCTCACGGAAAAAAATACCCATTTTCCCCCAAATTCACACCCAAACATACCCTCAACTCTAAGGGGTAAATTCGTACCCCCAACTTCAAGGTTTACCCTCAAATTGGGGTTTAACCCTCAATTTGAGGATAAACTCCCAAGGCTTCGGTAAACCCTCAACTTGACTACGTTGGGACATCACCCATGCTCAAGTATACATTTTATATATGGGTGGCCCAAAATTAGATGCGGAAAATGATAGGGGTAATAAAGGGGCTCGAGCTGAGTAAATTGACCCCAATAACATATGGTCTGCGAAGTCGCGTTCGCGAGATAAGGCCGTTTAAAAAGTCGCGCTAGGGTTGGTATTTAACAGCCAGATTGGCAGAGATAGTTTGGAACCCAGAGCTGTTTCGCAGTCACCCATCCAACTATTAGTCGCGGTCAATGTTGCTTAACTTTGTTGTACGCTTCAAGTCCGGTGTTGTACTGGCTCTATCCATTTCATTGGAGGCTTAGTGATTCTTTGTCATTTTGTAACGATGACGAATTATTTACTTATTTTCACTTGATCACATCTCCTATAACCGACCATACTTATCAGAACAATGATCTATTGTCATATTTTTGTATAATATAATACTATTCATGTGGCATTTTATTATGAATCATCTGATGATTTAGTAATCACCAGTAATTTTAGCTTTGCTCGCAAGGAAGTACCTACCTTGAAAACGGTACAAAAAAAGTTCACAGATAAACTTCCATGGAATCTAAATAGTTGTACTTGCATCTTTCTTCCTAGTGTAATGACCGTTGAAATTTGGCGTAAGTTTCCCAAATCTCAAAACCACCTTATCTGCTCGTATCTATAAACCACATAGGCTTCCGGCAAGTCCGGATCCAATTGAATATAGTTGTATCTGAATGGATAGGATCATGACCAGTCTTGAAACGATCAGATTTGCTGTGGTCCAAGACGTACATCTAGAGTGACAAATGTATCCAACTGAATCTGGTCGGACACAACAACGTTGGGTTCAACTAAATATACTAATTGTATCTGAATAGAGCCAAACATATTCAATCAATATTTGAATTTGATAGAATTGGATGACATTATTTTTTCTCGGGTATAGATAGTCGTCACGAATTCTGAATTACCTTTTATATCAATACATAAACTTGACACTAAATTATAAATACTTTTGTATTAATCAGATCTGATTTGCGTCCAAAAATATGCAGTATCTTACCCTTAATTTTGCTCAAATCAATTTAGTTATTATACATACCATGCAAGTACGTATAGAATGAAATGAGATCTTTGATAATTATAAATAATTCACAAAACACCTACTTACTAAATTCATTGACTGCTACACTATGAGAAAAAAAACCACTGTGTTTGCTTGTGCTCGCATTCTGAATTCTATTGCACATAATTCATTCAGCTTGCAATCATAGTGGCCGCACGCTATGCAGATACATATTGTGCTGACCGAATGTGCCCACTATGAGGATTCAGCTTGCACTCATAGTGGCCTCATGCTATGATGCATATTGTGCTGACCGAATGCGCTCACTATGAGGATTCTTTTTCAATCCTCAGGACATATTGGCATTATGTCTTCTACGTGTCGACAAATTGTACTTGCACGTCATGCGGCTGCCATGAGCCCGCATGCTTTGTTACCTGGGAAGAGCATGCTCCAGTCAGCCGTTTCCGTATTTAAAAAATAATGAAGCCTAATATGAACGGGGGGGGTGTTTAATGGGTTCCTTAGACGATTTGTATTAAATTGGTAGCTGCATGAACGTGTATCTCACCAAAATCGAGTAAAATAAGGCTTTTTTGTGTCGCGAAGCGTTGGACCGTCACAATTGTTTTCACTGATATCACCGACCACGCATCACAAGGGTGGAAACGAACTGGTGAGCGCCCTCATAAATATAATTCCACTCACATATATCGCAAAACTTATTCATTTCACTCAACGATGAAGACGAAAAATTGTTTCCAAAAAAAGACTGTAATTGTCGGTATAAAGCAGTGGCCGCGGCCATGCTGGATCGTTTCGCCAACCTTCGTCTCGCGGTCCTGCGTTTCACGAACCTCCGTTCCTTGTTTAGCGCTATGACAGCTGAGCGTGAATTCAAACGGAAATAATTCGGAATAATAATAGTTATAACAAGGCATTGTTATTATTATCATTATTATTATTATTATCATTATTATTATTATTATTATTATTATTATTATTATCATCATTATAATTACAATTTCCGAAATAATAATCATAACAATTTCCGAAATAATAATCATAACAATTATTATAATAATAATTATTATTATTACCATTGAAAAAAATTCAATCGAAAGTGGTGAAATTTGTGAATAAAGATGAAAATGTATGCGCCATTTTTTTTGTCTATTAACACTGAAATCCTGTGAAACGCACAGAATAATCAAAATTCCGAATCTTTTAAGAAATTTTCAAGTTTCATCATAAAAAAACTACACAAGGCAGAGGTGTAGAGTCGTATACGCCGTTTATTATTCAATTTTTTTCATCTTGAAGATGTCGTGATAATCTGAATTTCAATTCTTCTATGCGTTGCACAGGACAAGAGTATTTGTGAAAAAAAATGGCGTATACGACTTCATACCGTTGCCCTGTCAATTTTTTTTTTCATTTTTTTTTTTAATTCTGAAAATTTCACATCGAGCCCTAATCCGCGTTCGCAAACGTCCACGGCCTCGTACAGCATCCTCTCCTCTCGCAGAAGAGCCGCCTCCGCACCTGATGAACTGTGATATTATTATAGAAAATCATATAAAATACACACTTACACACACACACACACACACACACGTTATAATCTAGTATCCTTGAGAAAAAATAAGACAAAATATGTCTTACTCAGATACTTCGTGTATGTATCAACCAGGCTTCGAACTACCGGGAGATCCGCCGTGCCTCTCTGACGTAAAACTCTCACAGCCACTCCGATGCACACCCACATGCCTCTGAATACACCTCGGTGATACATATAGCCGATAACACGATCACTACGATCGGATAGTATGCACCGCAGGCGATCCAGCAGCTCCGGAATCGATAACGCGGCCATACACCAGTAAGATCTTGCGCTGTAGCGGTGTGCCTGGCAAAACGGGCCGCCTCCTTCACCACGGAACTGAGTTTACCAGCATCACTCATGTTTTACAAAAATTGAGAACTCTTCGCCAACGTCTCTGTACGTCGGTGGTCAATTTTCAACTGTGATCTCCAAAGTCGGCTCCTCCCTGCATAGCGCCTGATACCCTCGTTCATAATCCAGAAACTCTGGGCGTTGCATGGTCTCGGGCCGATCACCGTACGACTTATCGCTATGTCTGCAAATCACATACGTATCATGGATGAATGTGTATCCTCCATCTATGTGTAGGTTTCAACAAAATCGTATGGACAGCATGCGCGTCCCTATTCCTCTCGTGGCACGGCACCTAGCACGCGCGTTCATAATCAAGGGGCCCTGAGTATCACAGGTTCTCAGGCCGATGGTCTAAGGGCTTATCGTGATGTCTGCAACTCGCATACTCGGTATAGATTTCGGTATACCTTTCACCTGTGTGTGAGTTGAAACAAAATCGTGTGGACACAATACCTGGTCTGTATACTTTTTTAATAAGAGTAAAAAAGTACACATGACCGTCTGAGGCGTCATCATTTGGCAACTAACCCTTGTGAGTTGAACACGTGTTTGCAGCATTCAATCAAGTAAAGTGAAGTTAATTCATCTTCGATAAATCGAAAAAAGATAAGTTACAATAAAATCGACAATGATCTTTAACATCATCAATAACAGCAAACTGAGGGTACAATTACAGAATTTGCCATTTAATGCGTATAGATGGCCTATAGTCGCGGCGATATACCTGCCGACGTCATGGCTCACATAGATCCTAGGGATATGTGGCTATAGGGACCGTGCGAGGAATCGACAGTAGCGCCAAATCAGTCTCTATAGGTCATATCTGTCCCGAGCCGCAGGTAATTTTCCCTGCCTACGCCAATGCTCAGCCAATCATACGCTACCGGAAGCACAACGTGAACCAATCGCAATGAATTGTTCTGCCCGCGGCAGCATTTCAGTGGCTTAAATACCTGTTTTCTCGGTGTTTCTGTAGATATCTCAACAACTGACGATGCAAGAATTGAGCGATCAAACGAACTTACCTGTTGTGAAGTTCGATCGTAATTATATGTAGAGTCTCGTTCGAAATGATTACTATGTAGTACCGCTACTTTACACACGTTGTCGCCACAATTTTCAGTCTAAAAAACAAAAAACTGACGTGCTTTCCCATGCATCTGTCACTTCTCTTCATATCGTTCAAAGTTCCTGTTTTTTTTTGTTTTTTTTTTTTGGTTTGGAACCATGATCCGAGGCTCATCCCGGATTATTGCTATAAAGGGAGGGAATCATTTCGAACGAGACTCTACATATAATTACGATCGAATTTGACAACAGGTAAGTTCGTTTGATCGCTTAATTATATTCGAGTCTCGTTCTCATGATTACTATGTAAATGTTCAGCGAAATCACCTTCTCAAATGTTAAGGTATATGAATATTCATATGTTTATTATCCAAATACATAACAAATATTATTTTTATATTTTTCACAAGCTGTTTTAAAACCAACTTGACTACCCTGTTATTACTGCACTCGCAAACGAGGATCTATCTTGTCCGATAGGCCTGTTATAAAACTTAGCAAAGACTCCCGACTCCTTTGACCAACCAGCAGTACTCTTGATGACACTGAGGTCAATTCCTTTCTTGAGTGCTGCTGATGTGGCCGCATGTCGGGTACTATGGGCCGAAAATTCTTTGCTAATTCCGCTACGCGCTAACGCGGCTCGGATCCATCGACTGATAGTCTGTGGATTAGCTGCCTTACACGGCTTTTTGGTTGTTATCAACAAGTTTTCAATGTTCCCTCTTAATGATTTAGTCTTTACTAGATATTGCTCAAGCGTAGTCGCAATGCAAAGTCTGGGTTTATCTCTTATCTCGTAGCCATTAACATTCGTACAAATATTACTTATTTTTAACATGGAGAATGTCTGCACCCTGTGTGCCGTTCCTAACGCTAACAAGACCACTAGCCTGTCGGTTAGCTGAGAAAGGCTTAATGAATCTAATGGGTACAACTTTGCAATGGAATCCAAAACGGGGCTTACATCCCATGTTTTCTCGTATTTAGGTTTAGACGGTCTCGATCTAAACACCCCTTTGAAAAATCTCGAGATTACAGCGCTTTTCGAAATCTGACCCCCAGAAATGAGGGAAACAGCTGCTCTACAAGTACTGAGAGTTCCATACGCAGCCCTCTTATGGAACTGTTGAGTAAGCCAGTTCAAAACATTATTTTCGTTGGCCTCATAAGAAGAAGACCCCGCTGCCAAGCAGTGAGCCATCCAGTCTTTCAAAGGTTTACAATACTGTCTCAGAGTTGCAGTTGATAACGAAGCAACCAGAAGTTCTAATGGATCTTCTGGGATAATTTGCCGTCTGTAAGCCTCCCTGATATGATTCCGGCAATCAGAGTCAGCTTGTCGGCAAGGGGATGTTGCACTGATCTACAGGGTGTCAGTAGTAGATTGGATGACGGTGCAAAATAGATAGGTGGTTCAACCAGCAAAGAAGTGAATAACGGATACCAAGGTTGCGTACGCCAATCTGGCACCACGATTACTCCCAGCGCATGGTCCGATATTACTTTGCGAAGTGCACGTAAGATCAATGAGAACGGAGGAAACGCATAGAATTTCACTTTTCCCCAGTCTAAAGTAAATGCATCAATATTATACGCTTCCGGATCCCGGTGCCATGAACAGTAATCCTGACATTTAGTGTTTTTCCTTGTTGCGAACAAATCGATCTGGAATGAACCCCAAGCATTCACAATCTCGTCAAATGCTTTGTTCGACAGCTCCCGCTCCGTGTCAATGTTACTGACGCGGGATCCCTTGTCAGCCTCAACATTATCTCTAGATGCAATATATGAAGCAAAAATCCATAGGCGCCTCGCTTCACACCATTGCCAAATATCACGCGTAACCTGATTCAGCTTGGGATATTGGACACCACACATGCGATTAATATAAGAGATAGCAGTCGTATTGTCTATCCTCATGAGAATTTCGCAGCTCTCAAGATTTCTCGCAAAAGATCTCAAAGCTAGAAATGCTGCAAGCAACTCGACGTAATTGATGGATGAGACTGTTTCCAAAAACCGTGCGTTGACTCCCCGTCACAAAATGCTCCCCATCCCGTTGTAGACGCATCTGAGAAAATTTCTATTTTGTAGTTAGAAAATTTTATCGGATTAACTGCGGAATGGATCTTATTTTCACACCAGACAAAGTCGTTTTGTAATGATTCTGTAAGGTCCATGGTTGCACTATAGTCCTCATTCTTTGCTAGCAAAGCTAAATATCTTTCGCGTTCAAATTTCTTGGAATACAACCGACCGTATTCAACCACAGGAAAACAGGCAGTTATATTACCTACGAACTGAGCAAACTGTCTGATCTTACAACGTTTCCTAGCCTTGAATTCCGTGATCAAATCATACATCTTTTTTCGTTTTGTATCTGGTAATTGTACAGATAGGCTTTCTGAGTCTAAAACGAACCCCAAAAAACTCATCTGCCGGCAAGGGGCCGTCCATAAATTACGTAACGCACTTTTTGAGCAATTTTGACCCCCTCCCCCCCCC
>JAFFZH010014302.1:0-43458 GCA_018420115.1 Euura saliciscinereae
CAAAATAGGTAGCGAAATCGGCCTTTCCGTTCATGTATGGAATAAAATAATTTGAATGTCTTACCTGTAATCGGCCGGTCTATGTTTCCATGAAACTCGAATTCCTCAATCCCCGCACCGTGGATTGATACGTCGAATCCTCCATTACCAATCATTCGGACAACAGGTGTTGGAATTGCAACGAAACGTGGGTCGAAACCCTCAACACCCACGAAAACATTCGCAGTGGATACCGCAGCAAGGAAAATAACTATTTTCATCGTTGAAGTTTGTCCAGTATATCAAGTAGACTGACGAAGAAAATACAGAGCTGAGAGGCAACTAGTTTGCGTTGATTCAGTCGAGTGATTAAGGCACCAAAATGGAGCAGCTTTTATACAAAAAGTGTGCGAATGCGTGGGGGAGTTTGGAATCCACGAGAAACGGACGTCGATCACACGTATTGGTCAGCGATACCGTTCGTAGAGCGAATGGGATGTGCGGCCGTTCGAAATCTGTCATGGTCAATGATAACTGCTCGTAGACCAAGTAGGAGGTTCGAAATTGCACGCGAAACAGCCGTTAACACGCATAGACCAGGCAATACAGATTTTTTCGTGACAAAAATCCTATAAGGAAACCGATGGTCACAGGCCACGTAGGGCGGTCCGTGGATGAATGGTGATATGTTTTCGACTCGCAAATACCATTACTTTTTTGTTTATTTTTGAAAAAACACTCTAAAAACGGTATTTTGTATATTTTTTTGCTCGTAAAATCTGAACCAATGGAGCGACCTTGACGCCTTCAACAGACAAATTGTAGAGAATAGAAAGACGAATAAAATCAGTGCTAATACGACTCGATCGGATCATTATTAACGGAGAAAAACCGGGAAAATGAGCGCTTTTTTTCAAATAGCTGTGAAAACTCGTAAAACGCAAAGATAAATTGAAAGAACGACCATTTAAAAAAAAAATCGATAAAAAATATTGGTAGTTAAAAGCAGAAGGTCGTAATCGCCATTTTAATTTTTTTATTCTTCATGATTTTTTTTCAATAGCTGTAAAAACTCGCAAAACGCAAAGATAAATCGAAATCAACAACTTTTCGAAAATTCATAAAAAAAAAAAAAAAAACAAGGTAGAAGCAGAAGGACGTAAGCGCCAATTAAAAAAAAAATTGGTGGCTACAGGTAGATCTGCGATGAGTAGATGGAATAATTGCAGAAAAACATTGCTGCTCATATTGAAGCCAAGTAGATCTCCTCGGATCTGAGTAGTTCTGATACCGTATTTGGAAATATTTCAAGTCTATCTGGACTGATTGGACCGCGAGTATGCCAGAAACGCACGTATTTTCAGAAAGAGCCTTAGCTCATCTAGTACGGTACATGTTTGGTAATCCGAAGTTCGAGGGTTCAATTCCGATTTATTCGATTTTCACAATTTGTTTTTTTAATTTTTTTTTCTTACTCGTATTCACGATTTCTCATTCTATGATGATAGTGAGTATTTTTTCATTATAGTTATGCAATTAATCAATGTTTTTCCAATTCATTTTCGGAATTGACATTGGCGTAAAAATTAGATCCACGTAGATCTCTTGAGACCTCATAAGATCTACGTAGATCTCATTAGATCTATTCCAAAATTTAGATCTACGTAGATTCTAACCGATTTTTTCACGGGAGACAGAGAGAGAGAGAGAGAGAGAGAACATAAAAATTGAAACAAAATACCAATGCGTACTCCGAACTTTGATACAGTTGTGTAAAAGAATACGATTCGAAATTCGATCGTCGCCTTTTCCCTTCATATACTTTAGTACCATTAAGAAAAATATCCATCTTATTGTCAGGTTGTTCGTGAACTTTGAGAAATGAAAAAATATCACGTGTCAAAGTGGAGGAATAGTTAAATATTGAGGGATTCTATCGTTTTGTTACAATTTTGTATCGAAGAATTATAAATGGATTTTGAAAGGTTCAAAACGGACTAATTATAATTATAGCCAGATATTAACGTAATTCCGTTGCCGCACGTGAGCGAAATAATTGCGTCGCTAATCCAAAACAGGAATATGGAATATCGGTGCTGCTGACGTTGCGTCAATAGGATGTCGTAACATTGCTAATTATCATACGCGGCTTTAGATTTGATCCTCAGAATTTTTTACGTGCACAAAATATTAGCCGAAAGAATTTTTCGTGAAGGATTAATCGGGAGTACAATAAACCCGTACGAAGGGGGGATTGCGGATTTGTTACACTGCGTCACGGATGAGCGATCGATGACTTTGATCTTTCAATATACGCAGGAGGAAAAAGGTCCACATAATTTCCCGAACCGATGGTGTTGAGCCAGAATAAACATTCGGCATTAAAAACCGTCGAACGAGTTACGAAGGGTTAAAAACACTAGGCGAAAAACACGTTCGCGGATTCCAATTTCAAAATATTACTAAAGATTCAATGAAGAGAAAAAGATGGCAAAAAGAATTGGAAACACACAAATTAGATGAAAGTCGTGGAGATAACAGGAAGATTAGAAGGATTACAATTGACGATGAGATGATAAGGGAATACAAGGATAACAAAAGATCACAAAGATTACCTTACAAACTCCTTCACACCCGATTACAACAGTGATTAACCTATAGGGGTGGAAGATGAAGGCTTGAAATTGATACGTATTGAGTCACTGATCAGAATATTGGCCTTGTAGAATTTTCACAGGACGTATAAAGTAGGAGCTGATTAAACAAAATTAGCACTTCCGATATCTCGTTATTTAATCGCAGCGTGGTTGAATATCGAATCAATGCGAGCGTATTCGGATATCAATTTGAGCTTTCGAAGGGATTATTGCCCCGTCTGATATCAGGATTTCGAATTCAATGATAATACTTGTGATCCCCCTTGAGGAATATTGACAAAGTTTATTCATAACGATGAGGAAAATCGTAGTAGGTATACTTTTCACTTGACCTTTAGAAAAACTTTCATTATCTACGAAAGAGAGTCCTTCGCCATTATACATTCGTGAAAAAAATAAATCCATGAAATATTGAACGATATGCAATCATCTCCTTACCTCTTCTAAAGATTCGGCTCCATTCTACAAATAACTAGTTACGTACGAACGACTATAATAATACACGAGGATTACACGATCGGGGTTAATTTTGTACCAATTGATACCATAATTAGTCACATTCCGCCATATTTGGGATTTATACCTAATTACGACCAGAGTCGATTTCGACCAGCGATTACATCGCACCCCCGGAATCAAAGTGTAAAAATTTGCAAAAAAGTGTAAAGATATAAAAATGACAGGAATTTTGAAGAATCGAGAATTTTTTATTAGTGATTCTGGAGCTACGATATCCGTCCCGTATCCGGCGGATTAATTAAACCGTCCAGGATCAAACAGGGGCCGCGGTGTATATTATCAGGTCTGAGATGAAATCCCGAAATGCGAATAGTACCTGATTGAGATTCGCGGTATACAAAGTTGATATTGAATCCGGCGATCGAGGGCGGAGCTACTGCAAAATTTGTTCCTTCGAAGCGAGTTCCTCCGCGGGGGGTGAAATCTCAAAGTTATCGCCCCCCGCGGAAACGATTCTTACATGTAGCTTCCGGGCCACGTGGGTGAGGTCACGTGGACGGTACGTAAGTCACGTTGCCAGGATCCACGTGACCGGGCGCGGGTGTATCGCGCCGCTTGCGTAAGTACGATCCCCCACCCTAACCGCAAAGTACCTTCGATACAAAAACCATTCGCCGAGTACATTGATGCGGTATACCCACAAAAATTCACCTCCGATGAAAGGGAGGGAATGAAAATGAGATGAAAGTTTATTAAATGGCGTTGTGCTAGTTGAAAAATGGGAAACAAAGTAAATAACGGGAAGTTCAAGTCAGCCCAAACCCGCTCGTTCTTTAATGTACTTGGCGCGGGACTCTACCGAGTCTCTTGATGCGAGAGCACGCTTTCGTGTTCACGGGCATCGGCCGCACCTGCGGTCCGTGTTCACGAGGGTAAGATAATAGAAAGTACAATGCATGCTCACAATGGTTTCATTAACCTCGAGTGCAGAAAAATGTCAAGCCAATTAATCGGGGTGCTTTCACTCCGACGATTCTATTTCGATATTGTTTTAATTATTTACCCTCGTTCGCTGACGTATCGACTGACGTTGTTTCAGCCGCAATAATTAGATGGACGCGGCCCAGTTACTGAACGAGCTGGTATTACAATATCTGCGCGGGATTTTTTTTTTATCATCAGAGGAAATTCGATAAGATGTTATATAAAATGTTATCAAATTCTATTAATTCAAATCTGATGTAAGATTATGTGTTTCTCATTCCTGTACGATTTCATAAAATCTGATCAGGTTCGATACACATAATTTTTATAAACCCGATCAAATTGGATCAGATACCAACGAAAAAATTGATAAATCGATCATGATTTGACAGAGACAGAGACTAAATCGAGATAGAATTTGATCAAATTTCATCGAGTCATACGAAAATGTTAGGGAAAACTATACAGGGAGAAATTTTTTTTAATGAGTCTTGGTTGTGTCAGTATCTGGGCCAGCAGCTCGGACATTGAACACGAATTTCCGAAATTATCATTCAATTCACTTATTCTAGAAAATTGGAGACGAAACCCTGAAAATATTCGGGGCTCTGAGTCCATATTGTAATCGTTTCTCTTACAGCTGGAATAATATAACGAGTAATTATAACTTTGATGGATTCTCTCTTTCCCTATGGATTTCTGTTCGACTAATTCGGAACAAGATTTTGTATATCTCGGTTGTTCCGTTAATTGTAGGTAGAATTATGATCGCGAGGTAAAATCGCTCGTGCGCGAATATACATAGTATACATATATGTACAAGCCGTATACATTTGCATGGGTAGATCGAATACTTTACAGTTTACAGTCTGTACACAGTAGGAGTATCCTGATTAGACAATCGTTGAATATTGCTGGTACAGAAGTGGAGCAGAACGATTTTGAATGAGGCTCCGAAACATCTGGAGCGGGTATAACTTTTTCTGATTTTTTTATAACCATATACATCGAAATTGGATATCGAATACAATGATTTTTTACTTTTTGGCAATAAATTTTCTTTTAGATCCGTGTATTTTCCCTGTCTCACTAATTGCAGGTACTTTTTTTTATCCGTCTGGTGTTCACTTGATATTTTATTTTCTACCCATTTTGGGAATTAGACAGTGATTGTACCGTGATATTGGAGATGATGATAAAATATTATAATACTTTCAAGTTATACACAGATACGCTGTACATAAACGTGCCATTAGGGACGATATAATGACACTCTCAAGTTACACTGGAATTCCATAAGAGTCCTGGGCTTGCTGATACACAGGTAAGTTGATACGAAGAAGATTGTTCAACAATCGGTGAACGGGAATGTTTGGGGGTGATTCTACACCCACTGCTTTGATCCAATCTGTACTTTTCCTCAACTTTCCGATTGTCGGTTTTCGGAGAAAAGACGAAGTTGTTGTGAGCACCCCGAAATTGAAAAGTTGAGTTTTCACTGGATCCCCAAGTTTCAGACCCAGAGAATCATCTCCAAATCCGGCTCAATCGACGCGACTTTCATCAACTTAGAACTGATTAGATTTTGACTTTGATCGGTTCAGTACTTTTCGAATTACTTAAATAACAAAATTCTAAGAAATAGAATAAAAGTGACGATATCTTGAGGCCGGATCAACGGATTTGAATAAAATTTGGTACCACATGGTTTTTTTGTATCGCTGATCACGAAATATCTGAAGTCCGTTTTGCAAAATGTAAATTTGTCACATTCGACATGCTTCAAACAAACTAAAAACATTTTGATTTTGATGAAAATTGGTTTTGGAACAGATGACGTTTTTGAGGGCCACTCATCACGAATCGGACGTCAGGTTTGCGAAATTCCAAATGGGGGATCCAATTAGCTGCGAAAAACGCGCCAAAAATTCCAAATGCTCTGAAAATTGGTACTCGAAGGTTTTTTGAATCGCTGATCAAGAATTACCTGAGGTCAGATTTGCAAAATCCAAAATAGCTGGAAACAAAGTTCGAAGGCTGGCTCATAGTCAGCCCAAACCCGCTTGTTCCGAATCTAGCTGCAATCGGTCAACAGTTATTCAACTGAAATTGCTTTTGACCGAGTGGAAAGTAAATGTTTCAGCCGTTATTTGAAGTCATTCACAGTGGTTGAATAAAGTTTTGCGACAATACGGATCGATCGATTCAACATCACGTCACTGGTTCGTCATGCTCCTCGGAGGATCCGTATTGGACGACCTAAAATAGGATCAACCCCAACCCTTCCATATTATTTTCCGATTTTTTGGGCAAAAAAATACAAGAATCAACTACCAAATATCGTATCAACTATTCACTTCAAAAGAGTGACACAATCGTGCGGACAGCTCGTACTATGAAAACTATCGTAACCCGATGAAGTTATCGCTTTTTCGACACCTTGTCAGTTTTCAAAAGAAAAATGCCTCGGGTCTCCAGCGATCCATGATAACCTGATCGGGATCACGGGGGGGAAATAACTCGAGATTTGAGTGACACATCAATTCTTGGGTTGAAATAATTCAGAATAATTCATTCAATTCCGAATAATTCATTCAATTTGAAATAATTCATTTAATTCTGAAAAACTCAGAGTAATTCAATGTAATTCAACTTACTTTGATGTAATTCACTGTTAATTCAGGTATAATTCTCGTCAATTCAAGTAATTCACGGTTAATTCAGGCAATTCTCGTTAATTCAAGTAATTCACTTTCAATTCAGGTAATTCTTATTACTTCAAGTAATTCACTGTTAATTCAAGTAATTCACTGTAATTCGCTAGGTTTTTTTCAAGTCATTCAAGTAATTCACTGTTATAATTCAGGTAATTCTCGTCAATTCAAGTAATTCACGGTAATTCAAGTAATTCAATTTTAATTCAGATAATTCTCATTAATTCACGTAATTCACTGTTAATTCAAGTAATTTACGGTTAATTCAGGTAATTCTCGTCAATTCAAGTAATTCACGGTTAATTCAAGTAATTCAATTTTAATTCAGATAATTCTCATTAATTCACGTAATTCACTGTTAATTCAAGTAATTCACTGTTAATTCAGGTAATTCTCGTCAATTCAAGTAATTCACGGTTAATTCAAGTAATTCTTGTTAATTCAGTGACTTACGAATTAATTCACGGACTATTGACACGTCAATTCAAGGAGTTATTTCCCCTTCGCGGGATCATTTTTATCTCATACAACGCTACGACAGATCTTTAGGATTCGGTTATTGTGACTTCACAATCAGATTGACGTTCGATCAGAGTTCATGATACGTAGGTCTATAAAGTGTTTTCACACAAGACTCATTCTATCACTGCAGGGGGGCAGGAAGAGTAACGAACTATGTTTCTCTAGTGTTTTCTGCCATTGTTCGACTGGACGTCTATTGTCTCCCGAATATCATCGGGAAATAATTTTCACCTCACTGCAGCACTCAGGCAATTCGTCTCATTGCCTGTTAACATTTCCATGTTGTGATCAAATTCGGTCAAATTGATTTCAAGAAATTAAATATTCATCATTGAAATTTCATTTTCGAATCAAGATTTCGGTGTCCGCGTGGGTCACACACGCCTTCGACTCGTGCGTCACGCCATTCACGCGACCTCGCCGTACAAAGAACTATTATTTCGCGTGGTTTCTGTCACGTGAATCACGTGACCTGATAGATATTTATTCCGAAGAAGGAGAAGAATACGTGATTCGATGAATATATTGATAAACCGGGAACCAGGGGTTGCGGGGTTGCGCCGGGGGATGAAATGGACCGCATCGGCGCGTCGCGTCGTACGAGGGAAAATCTGAGTGAAGATTCAAGATCCGAAATGGAACAGTTGCCGCGCGCCGTTCAACGTGGCGAGACGCGGACCCCTTAGAATTTTCCAAAGTTGTACCTTTTTTTTGCGACCTATGCGGTTTTGATAAATTCCTCCTCCTATCCAATCGATTTTTACAACTCTCGAATTTTTCATCAATCGGAACTGTTCGACCATATCTTCTGAAAATGTCAATACTTTTTTCAAAAGTGTTAAGAAGATATGAAAAAGAATATTAAAAAATATTAGGATTGTAGAAAAATTGGACTTTAGAATTATTCACTAACGAGCTAATCAATTATTCTTCATTATAACAATGATATGAAAACTTGGAATAAGTACGTCGAACTACACAAGTGAATATCAGGTATAGATAAACAATAATTAGACAATTTCACTTTCATAATCTTTCCCTGGAAAAAAACAAGAAAAAACAATAAAAAACAGCTGAGATAATTTTAATAACGATAATTATTCGATTGTTTCTTCAAGAATTGACTTTAGGGAAATTTAGTCTTGCCTGAGCACAATTATTCGTCGACTTATACCTAATTATACGGTGAAAATAATGAATATATCGAAACAAAGGTGATCGAGACCTCGTTAAAAATCGCAGGCAGAACCCCACCTTTTCTTGAACTCTTCTTTTTCAGCTATAGTCTCTAATTTCCTCGGGCAAAAATTATCCAGGCTGTAAAATCCGCGTAATGAGCCAATAGTTTACGCGTCTTAAATCAGGAAGTTTGTAACAATCGATCACATAATCCGCCAGATATATTGCCACCTTGCCTGAAGTTTTTCCGCGAACAGCGAGAAGACAAAATTTCACATAATTTTCAAATATTTTTTAAGGGATCGTGTTCCCATTATGAAACTGAAGCTGGCAGCCCTAGTTAGCAGCTAAAAGTGCTGAATTGAGTTGAAATCAGAAAATGAGGCCCAATTATTAAAATTTTGTGAAATATTATGCAAATATCATAAAGACATGAATTTTACCATGTCATTCTATTCAGAAGAAGCTTGAAATGTTTGGCTTCTAACTTTTGGCTGTTAGCCTCAGCTCCATTTTTCAATTACGATGTGAAAGCCCCCACTTTGCCCCCGGGAAATTGAATTGACAAAATCTTTCCTTCAATCTGTATGTACGCGGATTGCCAGATGGTAATACAATCAGCTCAAATTTTAATGAATCAACATTTCAACAAAATCAATTTCAAGATAACCGCGGGTGTCTTTATACAAAACGTTACAAAAAGTTGAATCTTTTTTTTATTAAAAAGCAACAGACAGACAGAAGAATATAAAGGTGTAATTACCTACATCTGAGATGCTCTGATGCGTGAAATAAAAAAAGGGCGTGAAATATTATGAGAAAGGAGTTCAACCGTTTGGCTGTTTATATTCACGGTTCACAAATCATTTCAAAGCAAGAAAAGAAAAAACAATACGATGGTACATCTTGTATAATTTCACTAACTTTTGTTTAAATTTCCGTTTCAGCAGCCTCCACCAATTTTCAACCCCTTCGTACGTGATGCTTCTCATATTTTCAACTTTTATGATGAAGGAGAGTAGGAAAATTCAACAATTTGAAATATTACGGCATCGTTTTTTCTCCATGTGAAAGTAGTACTTACCGGTTCTATATATAATCCATATAAAGCTGATGATAATTTCACACCAGTTTCCAGAATTAAAGAATTACAGAACGTGAGGTGACCTCGGACGCGTGACGAAAATGGGGTATCGGCGGTGTAGTTTGATTAGCGATAAACCACGTAATTGGCGATGGGCGTCTAAGAACTTGACGAACCCCAAAACTCGAAGGCCTGGTACTCGTGGCACAAAATTTCGATCTTGAGAGCATGAAAGATACGTATCGGGCTTCTTTGCGGACGAGAATTTATACACTGTAGTTTTCTACCCCCCAAAAATATCTGTTTTTTTTTTTTTTTGTTGATTCATTTGGGAATTCGATATCGCAATACAGTCGTTTATCCACTTGAGACGTCCCAAGTTTCAAATGGAGAAAGAAAAGGATCCAATCTAATTCTAGTCGGACTACGTGAAAACTGCTGAAACAAATTTATAACTTCGCGAAATTGTACGAAGGGTGTTTTAAAGCTTGCAATATCAGCTTTAAACACGTTTAGTTCCTTAAAGTCTCGGCTCGAATTTTTCTCTCCCGGGTTATTGGATATAATGAAAGGAAAAGTTTACCGAAAATGTTGACCTGACAATCATCTCTACGGTGAACATAAATAAAAGATTAATTGCGAAAGAAGAAAATTAAAAAACCGATTCCGCGAAAAATAATTAAAATCCACGTTCGTTTATGCTTAGAATCAAACAGATTCAACAAACTGATCTAGCCAATGTGCCAATTTCTTAGCTGCCCGTTTTTTGTGTTCAAAAAGTATCATTTTTTAGTGTGAATTTTCGAATTTTCAAATTCCGAATATTTTTAGATTTTTTGCGAGCGAATTGGATTCGCCATTTCGAATACCACGAATCTGCCCTCAGGTTCGTTATAATGAACAACCCAAAATATCCTTTAGTACCAATTTCAATGGAAATTTGAACACGTCAAGAATTTTTCTTCGTCGTTTTTGAATTTGTGATTTTGAATATTTCAAATCTGACTCCAGATTCGTAATCAGTGACCCAAAAAACCCTACCGTTTCCGGTTTTTATCCGAATCCGTTGATCCGTTCTCGAGATACCGTGATTTTTATTTTGTTCTTCGGAGCAAAATCAAACATCACAGAGTGATTACGCAGGTCAATTGGAGAACTTTTTAACCCGAAGGATAACTCGACTAGAAAAGATCGCGAGAGGACATTGCAAAAAAATTCGCGTCATGCTGAACTTCGGTCGAAGTGAATATGGCGATTTTTACAGAAGTTGATTCAACTCTAGATAACATTTCTAGGATACATTGAATCACGTATAATCTTCAGGTCCGCCATACCTCAATTATTCTGTGAACTAGAGAACTTTGAAAAAACAACTTTTTTATAGACCAACGGACGTTGCCCTTTAATTTTAACGAGCAGCGTTCGAAAGAGGTCAGAAGAACAGTGATAACGCAATAATTGCATCTTTGAGATAGCGAATATTCTCCCGGCTGAAAATTAACTATCGATCTATGTAGTTCCGTCATTCGCCTTGACTTTGATAGTTCTTCCTCCACTTCCGCTATGATTGAGGCCACTCGTAGTGAAGTAAAGATTGTAGTTGACGGAAAGAGTGCTTGCAACGGAAAGCTAAAAAGCGACCTTATAACGAGACTCTACTCTGTCCACAACAATGATCGAGTCATACACAGAACTTTCTGGCTTTTTCATTTCTGCCTCGGGTTCTCCTGAGTCACATCACAGAAAGCGAGCAGAATATCCACCTAACTACAAGTCGGGTTTCTCAAAAGTTGCCAACAACTGTATACCCGCATGGATCACATACGAAGTCAATCTCAAAAAGCTCCTACAGGCCGAAAAGTTAGGGTTTTTTTTAGAACTATATCGCGGCAACTGATTGCCTGATCAGGATCAAATTTCGTGTAGAGAGAGGGAGATTGAGTCAGCCCCTTAAAAATGGCGAACCAGAAACTCGATCCATTTATCGGTCTCTGAGATACGATACACTATATGCACCGATAAAAATATTCGATCCACCGCCAATTAGTCAATAATATTGAGTAAAATTGAAGCTCAACCACGTCGTGCCAGCATTTGGTTGAAATTTCATCCTCATTAAGTGAGGTTTTTTTTTCTGAAAATTGCAAGCTCGCAAGCTCTGTACCGATAATACCAACATCCTTATCTCAGATAAACTACGTTTATTGAAAAAATAATGTGATTAAAAAAAAAACGTCAAGAGAGTCCAAGTTTTATTTTACGAAGCATCATTTTTATCCCAACTTCACCAATAATTGAAACAGAGCTTCACAATAGGGTCTGAGATACTTTTGTGCCCCCTCAATCTCAGTTGAAAAATCATTTGCCCTATGAATCTCTTTGATCCGGATCAAATGTCAAAGTGTGGTTCGACTCCACAAAGAACTGTGGTTCTAATTATACCCCGAAAGACTAGGGTTATCGCGACGTTCGATAATTCCTTCCTTTTTTTTTTTTTTTTGTCGTGGCTGATAATCGACTCGAGTATATATCTCGCGGAGGGTTGAATGAAACCGCGTAAGACGCACTTCACCTGAGTCTCGTACCACGGCGAAAAACTCTTCGGGATCGATTACCTTGCCATTTTTAACCGCTTCATCACGTTTCGAGTGGATCTTTACCCCTGAAAATCTTCAACGGCGGGACCATTATGCGATTAGGTTCAAACGCTTTGAGCTCTGACCAACAACATCGCGGTGAAAGCCGGAAAGCGGACATTTTTTCCAACATTTTTCCATTCTTTTTGTACCATCCCCTTCTTTTGGTGCTTCCCAGTTTCGTGGAGATTTTTCACGAGTCGCCCGTACGTACCGAATACCACAAACATTCCACGTGGCATGCATCGCGAACTTGACCTAAAAAATAATTCACCTTTCTCCTGGGCTGCAGCCTCACCGAACTATCGATTGTCCCATTTAAACACGAACCGCGAAGCCTTGGAGTCATTGTGGCTCGCGAATCGAGATAAAGCCAGTATTTGCATAAATGATTAGACCAGCTGCATGCATCCGGAATGACTCCGGAACCATTGTCCGCTCTGACGGGCTGGCAAAATAGTTCATGTGCACGTTTCACCTTCCCCTACGTCGACGGCTCTGACGAAGTAACCAAAAATCTAAATCGACTGTGTACGAAGTCTATGGAAATGAATGCCATTTTTTTTTTAACTTTTTTTCGGCGAACGTAGTTCGAGTTGGTTAATCTACTGTCTGTGATAATGTTTGTTCTCGATTAGTAAAGTCTTGAGTGGGCTGAACGAACCGCTGAGTTGCGCCACGTTCGAATCGTTCCGCAACTAAACACAGGTAAATCATGCCTATTTTACATCCTATTATACAGGAAAAAAAGTATGCAACTTCGCTCATTTCCAAAAACTTGGTGAAACAGAATCGGAGAAAAAACTTTCAGAAAACTTATTTTCAAGACAACAATTGGAGCTACGAAACCACGATAATGAAATTTTTCTCAGATTTTTTCTCAACCCTGAAACAAATTTACAAAAACAGACGGAAGATGAATGCAGATAAAATATTCACACCCGGACTAAAGTGGATGTTTCAGTTTTCGAAACACTTTCCCTACAATTTTTCTTTTCAATTACGTCGTCGATTCGAAAATCGACAACTTTCGAGAATTTCAGGATGGTCTGCTAATTTTGCAATTTCCCGTTTCACTATTCTCAGAGAAAAGACGAAGTTATTGTGATTATCCCGAAAATGAAAAGTCGATTTTTGTTCAGTTGATGGTTTTGATCAATTTTCCAAACTTAGAACTGATTAGAGTTTGTTTTCGAATTATTTAAACAACGAAATTCTAAAAACTAGAATGAAAACTACGATATTTTGAGAATGGATCAACAGATTTGGATAAAAATTATCATCTACACAGTTTTTGGATCACTGATCACGGATCTCGCGTCAAATTTGAAAAATTCGAAACGTCAAGCCCAATGTGACGGAAAAAAGTCTCAAAATATTCGGATTTTTATCAAAGTTGTTCCTGAAAGTTTTCTGGGTCGCTGCTCACGAATCTGAAGTCAAATTTGCAAACTTTCAAACAGCAAATCCAATACGTACGCCGTTGAAAAATTCGAAAAATGTTCCGATTTTGCTCGAAATTGTTCTCCGTCAAGGATTTTTTTGGGTCTTGATAACGAATCCGCTCGTTAAATTTTCAAAAAAAATTCTGATTCAATGATGATATTTTTCGAGCACATCAAAACGTATTGTTAAAAGGCCGGCACATTCGCAGCTGCCTAAACAAGCTCGTATTGTACGACGAAAGTGAAACTCGATGGCAAAATAAAGCAAATATGAGACTGATTGTGGAGGGAGCTTATAATCACATTTATCGTACCGATTCCGGATTTTTTTAGCCCGAGTTCCAGAGCATCTAGTTAAATTCGCTGTTGGCTGTTGAAAACCTAGTCGTTTGAAGTTGTGCGAGATGATCGTTTGTCTCTATGACTCTGGTAACTAGCCAGAGGTAAAAAAAAAAAAAAAAAAAAAATAGAAGCGATATGAGCGAAAGTCAAAATTCGGTGGAAAGACTTCTTCTTCTTGAATGGCGTCCTCTTCGCGACGGGGGTTCACCATGTGGGAGAAGTCCACTCGCTCCACCGCGATACTCTCGAGCTCTGAACACTCAGCAATTTCAATGAATTCTCCCCGTCCCAAGCAGCAGTCGAGAAGACTCGGAGGGAAAAAGCCCGGAGAACATTTTTACATAATTATTTTTTTGAAACGACTTCGGCCATTTCCAAGGGCCTATTTCACCACTCCGGTGTTCCTTCGGGCGTGTGGATATCGCGATCCCTTTTTTTGACCTCGACAAGATGAACAAATGTTAGTTCTCGTTATTATTCGTCGCACATAATTTATGCTCGCTCGACCCTCCGACCCTTCCGCCTCTTGCTCGACAAATGTGGACCATTTCGCGGACCTCGTATATTTTTTTCACCCTCTGATAACAGAAAATCTTTGTCTCGTCCTCTCCGCTGGCCTGCAGTCGGAAAATAAGAGGGTTCAACGCTCCGGCCGGTCCTGGAGGATTCGGAACTCATCCCGACGCCATAATCATGTGAGGAAGACACGGGAGGCCGACTGGCCTCCGGCAGCTCCTTCAGCGAATCCAAATCCTCTGCTGGATCCGTCAGGAGCGAATTTATCTCGGTGAACCGGAGTAGCGTTGAAAATAATTAATAAGGTTTGTTCGAGGATCGAGGTCGATTGATCAGCGTCCTGAAAAACTATTGATCGGATGTTTTTATAACAGTTGATGGAATTTGTGAGCGTTATAAAAGCCAGCACGATGGGAGCAGCTGGAGGAACAGCAAATTTCAACGTCAACGAAACTGTCCCCGAACTCGACTGCGGACTTGACTACAGGGATTTCGTGCCACCGGATGGAGGTGAGGAAAAAAGACGTGCTAAAAAGTTTGGCGGTGTTATTAGGGACGCGGAAACAACTAATTTTCCCCTTTTTTCGTTTTTAACACATTTGAGGGATAATTTCTTCCAAGATTATTTTCACGGCTTAACAAATCTCCTCACGTTACGATTTTTTATCTGAAACATACGTTATGAGTAGGTATCATCAACATCAACGAGTTTGATGATAAACTCGAAATTTCAGAAATTTGGTGCCACTGGGCTTGGGACTCCATTCTGTGCTGGCCGCCCACGAAAGCTTCGACGTACTCCAGGCGCACATGTCCGAGGGTGAATGGCATGGACCCAACAAGTAAGTGTCGCGTTCTGCGTTTTACAGAGTTTTTTTTTCTCCTGCCAAAGTTTTTTTCCCCGGTCAAAAAAACTGCGACTTCCTGCATCCCGTTGAGGAGGACAAAAAACACGAGTTTTGAATGCACGTGTGGTAGAAAACGTATTATCTTGACATTCTTGACGTTGATTCTGTCAACTGCCTCGCGTCGACATCGCCTACCGCTGATGTCTTGAACCCCGACGATTACTTCACGTTCATCGAATTACGTCAACCCGCGAATCAATGTCAAGCACGAAGCGACTGTCATCGTACCTGAGTTGAACGGCATCCGGAATGAACCAAATCCGGAAATCAGAAGGTAGCTGTGGGGTATGAATACCAAGAACGGAATTCGCCATTCCCGGAATTGATATAACTGTAGTATCACGTGACAACACGGTGGATCCATGCCACAGGAGAGACAAGGGTATCGAACCGCACACTCATTTTTTGGAGCGAAAATTCACTCCAAGCGATAGTGAAAACAGCGCGGATCCAACTGGAGTGAATTCGATTTTGAGATTCGCATTTTCACTCGTGAAAAATAAACGGGTCCCTTTTTTCAAGATCTTCAAGATCTGAAATACAATTATGCAATTACATACAATTAGGCTCACTATTCCAACTTTTTTGATAAGGAATCGTGTTTGATTCGATACTCTCAAGTGTCAGTGAATAATTGAAGAAAACAGCTTTGCCCCGGTCTCTCCTGCCTCCACACCGTGTGGAAGGATCATCTCTTCACACTGACGATCAGTGCAGTGAGACATAGTGCGATGCGACGTACGAGACCAAATTCCTTCACGTTCGATACCTCTTTCATTCTGTATCTGAAATCGAATGAATGGGTATTCACAAAGACGCTCTGCACATGGATGATCTTGCACAATGTCCACCTGCTCCTCGATCCACTCTCGGGTTAAAGTTATTGGATATTGTACCATACTCCGATCCAGAGTTGGGCGTTTTTCTATGAAATCACATTCTGAATCGGATTCATTACAAATTAACAATGTAATTAGTAATGAGAGCCAGAAATTTGAACCTAATTACATTTGTAATTTGTAATTTGTGAAGTAATTAGTCACACTAACGCCCTGTAACACTGCTCCGAACCCATGCAATGTCGAACAGGGAATATCGATCGGTCCGGTCTTGTCTAATCCCAGAAGCTGGAATATCTGTGGTTGAGGAACCGCAGCCTCCAAGGAGTTTAACGCGTTACTCTCGCAGAGCTCGATAACCTTCGACCAATGTTGTGTCTAATTGGAACAGAATTCGTGGAGAAGCGTTGCGGCGATAACGGACAGTGGGAAGGTCGCGAAGGGCCTTCCGAAAACCCCCAATCCTCCGATCTCGGTTCACCAGATGGCTCAAACGGCGAATCCCACGGATGGACGAATTACACCCCATGCTTCACGCCGGAACTGCGGCAGCTACTCCGCAAGCTCTATGCGGGAAGCGAACACGCTGCCCAGGTGAGGACAATCCGGAAGGGTGGAAGGTATCGAATTTAAGTTGTCACGGAAAATGACACCCTTTTATTCGATGCTTTCGACTTTACGGTCGAACCCCTTGAATTAGTGTCGAGAGGGTTTTGTGCTTTTGACAAATCTCACTTAATTTATCCGTGTGCAAATGTACGGGGTGAAAAGAAATTATCACTTGACACTGTACCAATGCAAATTTAGCGAGGGACCCACCGTCTCTTCATCGACATTCACCTTTGGTTCTGCATTCGCACAGGTATCGAATATTGATCTCGGTACAGTTCACTCTCAATCAGTATGGTAGAATTTTACCTGATTTGATTACGGAGAAACGCATGTGCGGCATTCGAACCACTATTGCTTTCTGTTGCACTCCATTGTTCTATTAATATACCTGTGATACAACATTGGATATGAAATTCCGAAGAGAATACATCCTCCGAGTCTCTTCGAATAAAACACATATATTCTACCTTTGGTGAACAACTGGATTGTCCATATGGCTTTTCCCGTGAAATTAATGATCAATTTATTCGAAAATCGCTGTTCAGTGTCTATTAATATGAATCGAGCAGTATTATTTACCTACTATATCGCCACCAAAAGTAACAAAGACACTGAATTATTCATCCCAAATTCGTATTAGCTCCTGAATAATGCTGGTTTCATTACTCCTGCATGCATATCACGATTAGACATTCTCAAATTTTTATTGTATATACGTCAAGTCATTGAAGCAGTCAGCCAAATTACGGTTTTGCAAAATTCAGAGATGCTCGTTTGACCTAGACCGGCAGTATGGGTACAAAAAAAGCCAATATTGAGTCACATCAGGGGTGATAATAGTTGGAATGCCCATTCGAGAAAATATTTCAGACCATTAGCGGGGAGGTCGTTATTACCGGAATTTTTTAAATGAATTTTCATGAATTTTTAGTTCTAAAACCGTAAGACTAATTGTCGAAACATTATATAAAACAAGTCCTTCTGTACACATAGTTATTGATATTTATTGTGCTCGTACAAATTGTTATAAGCCAATATCTGGTAGCGTGATGCTCGCTTCACACGCTGGACCGCAAGAGGCTGCATTTTATCGGTGCCCATGATTGCGCCTATTTGACTGATTGGAAAGAAAAATCCTGATATCTTTCAGCTTGTCACATGACCCTTCATAGCCCGTACCTCGATCCCGTTGAAAAAATGATCATTCACGAAATGGCGACACAATATTGATTTTTGTTTTCATTTCGTATCATTTTTCAGTCTTCCTCAACCTGTACAAGTCGTAATTCTTTATGCATGCTATTCTCCTTGGTAGGAGCTATAGGGAGATGCCTTCCAAAAAATACCGCGTCAATTTGAGGTGAATGCACTGATTGGTTCCTGAGATATCCTGGGCGCCGCTGAAATGCAGCTTTTTGCGGTCCAGTCTGCGAAGGCAGTAAAAGGCAGCCGAATATATGACTTGTGAAAATTTGTATGAGCACAAAAAATATCGATAAATAAGTGCGCAAGAGGACTTTTTGATAGGTCTTAATGTTCCGGCACAAAAAATTCATGAACATTCATTTTTAATCCAGGTAGAAACGACCTTTCCCCTTAAAATACAGTAAATCGATCATATTCACATCCCTCTGTTGCACGAAGTATTCTATATCTTTCCTGGCACGGTATTGGTACACCTTTGACGTCGGCAGGTGAAGTTGGACATTGCTGAGAAGACAAGAACTCTGGAAATTATCGGGTTTAGCGTTTCTTTGGCAGCGCTGCTGGTCTCGCTAGCCATCTTCTGCCACTTCAGGTGAGTGGGATCCTCTATTCGTAGATTATTCTCACGGGAAAAGGCAGGGTTGAACCTTATTCCGTATCGATTTTCAGGAGCCTGAGAAACACCAGGACTCGCATCCACAAGAACTTATTCGTGGCTATGGTCATACAGGTGGTGATCAGACTCACGTTGTACATAGACCAAGCGTTGCTGAGGAAAAATCCGACCGGGACTGGAAGGGGGATCGAGAATACGGTAACATTTTTCCAATCACCGATCAAGAAACTAGACCCGTTCAATTAAATAGCTGTCCTCTGGTATTCGATCTAACGAAAGGAGTCCTTTGTTCCTTCGTCCTTAGTGAAGTATAAATTAAAGAGTCGAGAACGTGGAGGTTCAATATAATTGGAGGAAAGTGTTTATGGAAGGTAAAACTATTTCAGCCCTTCCTGTGCGAGGCCAGCTACGTTCTCCTCGAGTACGCAAGAACGGCTATGTTTATGTGGATGTTCATAGAAGGCCTCTACTTGCACAGTGTAATTACCGGTGAGTGAGATCTTCTGCTTCAACTATTATAATATAGTAACGGAATTTGAATATCATCAATCAACATCGTTTATACGTAACGAGGAATCAAAGGGAACCCTTATTCCTCCTCGTAGAGCTAGAAAGGGTCTAGGGTTCATTTTATGATCGTCGATCATTTTCTGATCGAATTCTCGTGACTTTCTGTGGCTGTTCTGATCGCTGGACCATCCCCTTAAATTTTCGTACATAAGAATCGAGTGTTGTCGATTGTTCGAGGAATATTATAATGGGGTGGTGTTACGTCTGGACTTGCGGTCTCTATACCCTATTATCGATCACAAGTCGTTCCTCAGTCATCTCATTTTATTCCCGATTGAAGTCAGACGTTCTCCTTCTTCACGCATCTTCACACCAATCATAAATCTTGACTCGACAGAAAGAATTATCAAAAGTTTGTGTATTTTAAAAATGGTCTTTTTAATGGTAGCGTTCTTTTTTCTCTGTCTTACAAATTTTCTTACAATAACTTCATTTTCTCCAATCCTTGTTATCTTCTTCGTTTTCCTTCACTTCTCCTTTTCTCTTCTCCTCCTTCTTTTTCCTCCGTTTTCTTGTTACATGCTTTTGATATTTTTCGAACAGTGCTTTATCGAGTATTGGTGAATATCAATTTGTCCAAATTTCAGGTTTTGAGATGTTTGTGGTTGGCTGGTCGCCTTGAATTCTTCTCAGCGCGTCATGCACTACTTCGCTACATCAAATATCTTCATTACTTCACTAGCATTAGTGTCATTCATTCATTCATGGTGCTTCCCTTTGTGCTGGATGAACCCTCACAAGATAGGTGCTCGAGATTGCTCCCATTCATTCCCGTTACATCGCTGCACCGGTGGCTGCGATAACAATTATTTCATCGCCTTTTCCCGAGGGTCTATTCACTACTGAAATCAGCTGTACACCTTAATTCGGAATCAGTTGAAATCGGAGATGCTACCATAATTACACATGAAATCACGTGAAAAATCATATGAAATCTTATAAAATCAGGCGAAATCATGGAACCTCCCGTACACTAAACGTTTGAGTATTTTCCAGTCACCGTATTCCAAGACACTTCGTACTACCGGATGTATCGGCTCGTTGGCTGGGGCTACCCGGTTCTTATGACGTTGACCTGGGCCGTGGTAACGGCATTCTACTTCCACCCTTCAAAGTGAGTTTAATCGGACGTCATTCTTCGGTGTGTTTTCATCTTTATTTCCTCCTTTCCTTTCGAGATTTGCCACGGGTCTGTTCTTTGTTTCACGTTGTTCGCAGGTGCTGGTGGGGCTACAACCTCACCCTCTACTTCTGGATCCTCGAGGGACCGAGGATGGCGGTTATACTGGTGAGTCAAACGATATTCCGACTCCCGCCTTCGCGGAGTTTGACTCGTGTGATCAACGAAGTTGAATTAGTTCTCCCAAAATCTGAATCATCGTCGGCTGTTTGACGATTTTTTAACAAAGCGTATTTTAATGTCGCATTTTAACGATATAGGCCTTTGACAAGGGTCGACTTTGCCACTGTGCAAACGACAACGTGCTGTGTCTGAAAAAAAAGAAATTCAACCGGAAGCTGTTACGAACTAATCTCAGCATCTTTGAAAACGTTATCACATGACAAGCGCGATTTTCCTATCGTTAGGAGAAGCAGGGACGAAAACATGTTTTTACGGCACAGGCATTAAAAAGTCACTTTTTGACGCCTGTTTTCGTTTCGGCAAGTGGCATTTTATACCGCTAAGTTCAAAGTTGCGATATAAAGTCTTTAGTCCGCGACTTTGATGCGCAGTTCGAAGTGCGCATGTCAAAGTTGCGGAATAAAGTCTTTATACCGCAGGTTACCCCCTCTCTACTACCTTTTACAGCAGCTCCTACACGCAGTTCGTGCGGAACTCAACTGGTGTCAAAGTGACTATTAATGCCTTTTCCGTAAAAAATATTGTATGAGGCGCGCGCAGAAAGTAACTGTTCAGCAAGGTTATGTTTTTAGTACTCGCCGTTGCTTTACAAGGCTCGCCTTCGGCTCGCCGCAGGTGAAACCAACGGCTCGTACGAAAAACATATAACCTTGCCGAATAAACAGTTACTTTCGGCGCATGCCACATAAATATCTATTGTTGTTTCCCCGCAGCCCCGCGTTACAAGTTTTGCTGCTACGAGCTCTGCGTACCCTGTTATATTATCCTTTGTGCAAACCCTCTTGCATAAATGAGGAGCTTTGCATATCAGAGTGGTACCGCAGGCTGGGACGACGGTTTGATGGAAAAAATAGTCGAAGCTCATTTGTTCGAGGAAATTATCAACAAATGAGTCCGAAGTTTGAGGACTCCCACGTTTCTAGATCGGAGACTCGTGTCAGCTTCTGATCAGACGAGAGGTGATCGGAGCCTCCCAGGGGGCAGGGGCTCATGCCTCGGACCCTCGTGTGTCAGGTCGAGCTAAAAGCAATTAAACCGCTGCTCGGCAAAGTCGGGGTTGCCACACGAGCCTGGTCTAGTCGGTGGTCTGATCTATACGTAATGAGCGGATTTAACACACCCTGTGATTTCCGCCGGGTAATGAGAGACTTTTTTTTACCTTCTCGGTTCTTCTTTATGACCTCGAGATTAATCAGACTGCGTTAAAAATTGAGAGACTTGATCGACGGATCCTAACCGTGGAATGACAAACTGACTATTTTTGGTCACTTTCATGATGTAGTTCGGGTTGAAAAAGGCCCAAAATAATGCGGTTTGAAAAAACTCTTTGTGGCGGGTTGGACTACTCTTTTTCTGAAGCATTCTCAATTGATATGCAGCCTTTCACAAATCTTTGATCATCTCAAAAACTAATTTTCACCTACTTTTCAGATTTCAAAATGTAACTGGCGATGCAATATTTATCGAATCAACTTCTAGTTTCACAGATATCTTCTTTGATATATTATGAACAATTCCACCTGAGCTTTTTTAGATCTGGTCACCGAATCTAGGCGAATAACTTTCATATTTATGAAAAAATGAAAAAAAAAAACGACAAAAAAGTGCCTTTTTTGGGGTAAATGATGGTTTCAAACTTCAATTCTGAGAACTTTTGTCACTGTACAACAAATTTCTCACGTGAATCTACTCTTCTTTCTATTCTGATTTCGAGAAAAAAAATTGATATTGCTGTAGACTCGAAGTAATCGCCAATACCAATTCCAGCGGAGGATTCTTTGATCTTTGGAAGCCTTTTGGGTGCAAGGCGTCAAATTTCCAATTTGTATATGGAATATACATTGTGGTTTTTTTTTTTCTCAGTTTTGAATGTAAAAATTTGTGAAAAAACAGTTGGCATCGGTACAATATCAATTGTAGAAGACAGTTTCTGAAGCAAATTGTCAAACTGATTCCGAATCAGGAATTGAAAATATTCTATCACGTCGAGTTTCCGAGGAAATCGTGATAGAGATTATCATAAAATATACACCATGCTATTCCATGTACTAATTCTCGGACTTTTGAAATCCATTTTCTAGAAAATCTAGTGGAATGGATTCTACCTTTCAGTGCAGATTATATAATCCGCAGAAAAATTCCTTCCATAAAAAATACAAGCTTTTTATTCCAAATTTAAACTCTGAACTACGAGCCTCCAAAAATAGTCGAAATAGGCTATTCGAATACGATTTTCGCAGGAACGTGACGTGATGAAATATTCCCATTCACGGATCCTCATTCGGCGCGACGGTCTCTTGGGAATCACGAGAAACATCACACTTCCGTCAGCGTTTCATATTTCCAACTATCGATATTCTGTTCCTGTAGGAATTCCGAAAATAAGCTAAAATCGCATTTTCCTTTCCTCATTTCCCTGCTTTAGCATTCCAGGGCTAAAATGAACGGATCAAGAAGGAGACAAAACCTACTAATTTGAGCCGTCGTGACATTGATTAAAATCTCCATTATTTTTTCAGCTGAACTTCTTGTTCCTGTTGAACATCATTAGAGTCCTTGTCGTAAAACTACGACAAAGTCATACCAGTGAAATTGAACAAGTTCGGTGAGTAAATATATTATTGTGACAGACAAACTTCGAGACCGACAACTTCAACCAGTTTTCTATGAACAAAAGCTCGCTTCTGTGTACAAGAAATATAATTACTGTATAACAATCGAGTTACGTATGCTAAAACTTTTCCCCCATGCATGCTCTCATTATTTTGTCGTCAGTCTTGATTCTCCCTCGTGGGAAACACGATTTTCCATCCAGGGGACCGAAATTCGTTCTTCGGAATTGGAAAATTGTTTTCCACATGGGAAATCAGACGACGATGGAAAAATTGAAATCAATTTCTTCGATACAGGAAAGCCGTTAGAGCAGCCGCGGTGCTTCTCCCCCTCCTTGGAATCACGAATTTGATCTCGATGACCGATGCACCGCTGGACAAGGCGGTGTGGGAGTTCGCGTTGTGGTCCTACTCCACACACTTTTTGACCTCGTTCCAAGGGCTCTTCGTCGCCAGCCTTTATTGTTTTCTCAATGGCGAGGTAAGCGTGTCTCGATCGAAAATCGACCCTGGCTTATTTGACTCCGATATCGCATCAAACCGTTTCACTCAAACCCACCGAAGGACTTTACTTTTTTACTCCAACTTGACGTATTTCCACAGATTGAAAAATATTGCGCCTTCTGTGAGGCGATATTTGACTCTCGTACGAAGAGTTGAAGAATTCGGAAAAATCAGACTTTGAAAATTCACAATTTAGGATTTTTTATTAAAGGAATTGAAAATTTACGAGCACAAGTCAAAACCAAGAACGGGGTGTAATTTTTGTTGTAAAAAATTCAGGTACGACTCGCCTTGGGAAAGGCAATTTCCACCTACATTTCCTGGAGAGGAACGGACCCGAGGAGCAGAAGGCAATCTACCCTCAGCGGCTGCCAGACTAATAGGATAACGACCAGTGAGTTTAACGATTATACCTAGTCGATGTTGTAAACGTTTTTCAATTACTCAAAGTGACGTCATTATAATCATCACAATCAAATTCTACAGTTCAAATTGCTGAGGATCAAGCGAGCAAAAAGGATGTGACGAGCAGAAGGAGCTGGACGAGACTCTGCTGTCGAGGAAGCCACGTTCCAGTATCCGAAGAGTCTGCTGAGTGAGTCCGTGAATTGATACAAATTAATCGAAATTAATGCAAATTAATTCGCATCAGATGAATTATTTCGAATTGAGATGAACTAAAAAAAAATTGTCTCAAATTAACGAAATTAGATTGAATTGATTTGGATCAAGCGAAATTAGCGAAATTTATCTTGAATCAGTCGAGAGTAATGCGAATTTGACAAAAATTGAATAAAACTAACGAAATTAGATTCAGTTGATTCAGATCATGCGAAATTAACGAAAATTAGATTGAAAAGAATAATGCGAATTAATTCTGATTACGAAATTGATGTGTCAAGCGCAGATCGAGTTATTCTATTTCCCCCTCGTCGATATTATATAATAAACTCCACCTTTGTGTGGTGAAACAAAGCCTACGGGAAAAATTCAAGCTCGAAGTAGCGTGAATTTATCTTTGTTATCAAATTTGATGTCCATTTTCAAGGTGATGTCACGAACAGAAAAGAAAACCTTATTCAATCTTTGGGATTATTTGAAAAGCTTGACGAATTTCCTGACCAAATTATCGTCGATGATGAAGCTTTTTGGAAGTAAACGTGATTTTTCTATCCGAAACGAACGTTTGGCGCATCAATTTCAAGTTCTTGATGCAAATTTGCATGATACTTGAAAAAAAGATATTTTTCAATTATTTACAACAAATTTTCGTAAAAATGGTCCTTCTTTTCTAGCAAAAAAATATTTCTGACTTGGTATTTTCCAATGACATTCACAGACATTATTTCCTCGAATTATTCAGAACAATTCCATAAAACTGGACAAGTTTGTAAAAAGTCTGATAATTTTCTAAAACGTAATTTGAAAATTTCTCCCTTCCCACATTATTCTCACTTTTTCTTTCATTGATGTGGGAAAATTAATTTTTTTCGTCGATGATGTCACCTTGGGATCGAAGTCAATCAGAGAGTCGATAATTAAAGACCTTCTTTTTGAAATTCTGACCTTCCAGGACGAAAGTCTGACCTCCGAAGTACGGTGGATGGTGGTCCGGACGACACCGAGTCCACGTCGAGGTGGCCCCGTCGATTTGAAGACTGTTAGGGGTGTAGAATGAACTTTGAACGCAACAAAGTGTCGATATTTACCAATAAGACAATTTTTTCAAGCACCAATTGTTGAAGAAAAAAATTTATACGTAGTATATGATATGCCTTTATATAATACGTCGATATACGAAGGGACCAGATTGGGACGGAGCTGGAGTTGAACGATAAAAAAAAGGACGAGGAGAGAAGAAGAGAGATTGCGAATATAAGTCTGACCTTATAATGGCGACTCTAATCGGTCTGTTGTAAAAACTTTAAGAGGCGAGTGAAATTACAGCTCTTATCTTTGAACCTGAGAATCGAGCCATTGAACAACGACAAAGAGAAAAATACCTGCGCTGCTTTTTACAGAAAAATTGGAATTTAAAAATAGAAGAACTAAGATTACACGATTTTCAATAGCTAATATCACTTTTTTTTTATACACGATGTCACGATGTCAGTCCTAATATTCGAACCGTAAGTATTGATTGTCATGTGATTTTCTTGTACCCTCATCGATATTGTATTATCAACGATTAAGGATGTACAGGCCATACAATCTCAACCAAAAGTGAGTCTCGTCGTCAATATTGAGTACTTCGAGATGAGATAAAAATCGGAAAAAAATCAACCACAATCAAGATGATAAGAGTATTCGTTTTCAATAATAATAATGCCCAGAAGTTATCAACAAATTATTTAAACAAATCGTTGTTTAACAAATTTCCGGGCGACGTTATTTTTTTTTCATGTCAAATGAATTGTTAATCTTTCCGAATACACATGAATTTTTTCAGAATTTTGTCACTTTTTTTAAATTTCCGTTTTCGATTTTGAATAATGGAGGAAAAAAATCTGAATTTTGGATATGTTATTGTGGAAACGATGTAGATTACAATTCCGAAGTTTCCGGAGCGTGGAACTAATAGTTTTGTAAATACAGCCTTTAGAAGTTTCCGAAAACGGGAATTGAAAAAAATTGACAAAATTTAAAAAAAAATTCATGTGTATTCGGAACGATTAACGAATTCATTTGACATGAACAAAAAAAAACGTCACCAGGAAATTTGTTAAACAATGATTTTTTTAAACAATTTGTTGATAAGTTTTGGGCATTATTATTATTGAAAACGAATACTCTTATCATCTTGATTGTGGTTGATTTTTTTCCGATTTTTATCTCATCTCGAAGTACTCAATATTGACGACGAGACTCACTTTTGGTTGGGGTACATACGCCTTAAAATGTCAAAACGGTCAAAACTGCCAAAAGTGATTTTTCATATTTTAGAATGTTTTTTACACGATTTTGGGACCACATTTTTTTTCTGTCTACGATGCACAAAGTAAAATCTATCGGTAGATCGATTCAAGTTTTTCTGGTCTAAAACTATTCAGTATAAAGAGGCCTTCTCAAATCGACCAGAGAACTTCTTCATCCGATCAAAATTGTACCAGATATTCATCATTTTTTGGAATAAAATTGCGTTTTTTCTGTTCCTACGTAATTTTTTATGATAACTCGAGTAAAAATAAAGTTATGAAAAAGTTCTCTGTTCATATTGCAAATGCCTTTCTACTAAACGGTGTGAGACCCGAAAAACTAAAATCGGTCCACCGGTAGATTTTATTCTGTGCATATCATAGACAAATAAAAAATTCTACTCAAAATCATGTGAAAACCATTCAAAAGTCTCAAAAATGACTTTCGGTAAATTTTACTTTTTTTTTAATTTTAAAGGATTAAAGAGTCAGAGCAGCCTATTCTGTGTGTGAACGAAAAAATCGGTGCCAGGTTGACTGAAATTAGCCCCCGTAATAATGCGTGAATTGATTATGATGTGGCGGTGACGGTTTTCTCTGATGTGAATTTGACTATTAAATAGATTATCAATTATTGTAATAAATCTGAGCAACGAAGTAGTTTTGTAGGGTCTGAAATCGCCTAATTATACAAACCGATCGATTGTTTATATGTAAAATATAAATTAATGACTGTGAAATACGTTGTACAATATTTCGTTTACGATTAAAGCTCCTGTTCAATTATGTAATATTAATATTTCAAGTATTTTATTTATCATTATTTGGATACCAAATATTTGGATAAATGAATATCTTCTGTCGATCGATAAATTGAGGGACTCCACTCGATTTTTTCCACAAACTCGAATTTTATGTTGTTCAAATGACTAGAAAATCAAAATTTTATCCAAAAATACTCAAAATATCATCAGTAGTATATTGAAAGAAGAAAAAACAATGAAAGGAATTTTATCGGACTTTTGTTAGTGATTCTAGAAACAATCGAACAAAAAAATATGGAGTCCCTTCCCTTGGACGTTTTGTCGCAACGAAAATATTATAAAAAAAATTGTTGAATCAAGTTCTTTTTTTCCTGAAATTAATTTGAAAAAAATTATTTTGAAAAAAAAAAGAAGATAGTAGGGCAACCAATCTTATTCCGTTAATAAATTCTTCTTTATTGATATCGATAAACCTAATTGAGTGCCAAATTTTTTCTTCCACGCGTTATGATTAGTACAGCTGAGCATGTAAAACGTATTGAATTAATTAAGTTGAGTCAATTATATTAAAACTACTTATAAAATCACTGGACACATTTATCAAAATATATAATTATAAATAAAGAACAAACATGTAGGTATTGTATTGAGCTTTTCTCATGATCGAACGATATATTACTGAATTACTACGATTCAACTATCACAGATTTTTTTCTACGAGCTTCTATAAATTTCTCTACCTTTTTCTGTCTATATCGGCAATAAATATCTCCACAGCTTAATTAGCATGGAATTTTTCCGATACTCGAAGCGACTCAAGCTTGTATAACGATCAATAAATTTGTCAAAAAGGTTTTCGAGTTCGCATATTTTTACGATTAAAAAATAAAATATGGTACCGTTTATAAAAATATCATGCTTCTACTTCACTGAGTGACAGTGAAAATTCTTTTCTCCCAAGTAATCGCGTATCAATCGAGTAATTTTGTATATTTCTCTCGTTCGAATAATATTTATTTTTTTTCTCGTTCTTTTTAAATAAAAATATTAAATATTCGAGGTCAAATTTTCACTTGCTGATACGCAATTATGGTAACCGATTATTTAAGTCGAGTGACGATTTTTTCTTTGAATGCACGCTATAGCTAGAATGTATCAATAATTATACGCTACTTGGAAAAATTTCCCAATTATTGTTAAACACGTGTAAATTATAGCAGTCTGTGATTTTTAATCAATTGTATCCCGTCCTCGCAGAAATTTGAAACTGTAAGAGGAAAGTGGATGTGGATGTGGTCGTTATTTTTCATTCCACCCTCAATTCGATGATCCTTTTTGTACGGAGTTTCAGCTGCGAGGATTCGAAATTGAGAAACGAGAAACGTTCCCCTTTTTTTTAATCACTGCAGAAGCTAATTATCGCGAACCTCTTGAGCATTCTCGCCAAATCGGGACACGAGCTGCGGTATTATCGAAACTCGTCGTGGAAACTCTTCTCTGTGTCCACCATCTTGCTGCCGAGGAACAAATCGATCTTGTTCAATATTTCTTGCAGACTCAAACTCCCGTCCTCGTTCACGTCCGAGAGCGCTATCAGCTGCTGAGCCTCCTGGATAGCGTGCCGCGGGTTCCTAGGGTCGATGTACATCTGGAAGAAAAGTGCATTGAGATCCTCCGATGTTTGTCCAACCCGAAATTAGTTATTTGTGTATCAAGGGCGCAAAACACTATTTTTCGAGTGTGAAATTTGCAGTACGAGCCGAAGGCGAGTGTACTGCAATCACACTCGCCAAAACAGCCTTGCGCCCGTGTTGCACACGATTTTTTTCTCAACACCTGATCTGCAAAAATGCCTCTTTTCAGACCGAGTGAGCGGGCGCAAAACTGAACTTTGCGCTCGAGGACAGGAAAAGAGTCGTTTGCGCCCGCTTTAGGCGGGCGCAAAGCATTTTTCCGCCCGAGGGCCGAAAAGATTTGTTTTGCGCCGGCTCAAGAGGTATGAAAAGTGGCATTCTGCGACCGGGTGTGAGAAAAGAATATATTTCTTCTTCATTTATTATTTATTTACCAAGAGCTCCGCACGGTCCGCTTTACCGTCTTCATTCTTGTCGATCAGGTGCTTGAACTCCTTCCGGCGGTCGTCGCTCCCCGGTATCGGCTTGTCGTGATCGTCACCGAGGTCAAGTCCCACACCGTCGGTCGGAAGACCGGCGAACTCGTCTTCGGTGAGCTGCTCATCGCCGTCGCGATCTGAAATTTAGAATTTTTTTTTTGAACATACATAATAATAACGGAAATGAAGGATCTAATATGACTGCGGATGTTAATAATCGTGTCTTACCGAATTTTTCGAAGATGTCTTCGACCATCTGCAAAAGCGCCCTGTGGCTGCTTTCGGGGTGAGTGAAGCCGAGGAACTCATCAAGGGTGAGTCTCTCCGGGTCGTTCCTCGCGGCTTCAGCCCACCGCGCCCGGTCTCGCATGATGCTCTCCTTGAGGGGCCTCGACAATTCAGGATGTCGTTTGTTGTGCGAGTTTATATACTCGTCGGAAAAACCGTGCACTTTTAAAAAATGACCGTGATACTCGTCCCAGGAAACTTCGCCTGGAATTAATACAACAAAAATATTGTAAAGGCGTTTTTCCTCCAAAAGGACGAATTTCGATCTTTCAACGTGTAATAGATGAGCTTATTTCTCAATCCTGTGAGCATTGAGAAAATGAGCTGGTCTGAGGTTTCAGAAATCCACGACTTCCGGGTTTCTTACAATACAACATAATTTAGAAAACTAGAAAACTCATATAAATTGCTGAAAAAATGTATATGCTGAAAAAAGAAATGGATTATCTCAGTATTCACTCATCTGAATCCATTTTTTTTCCAATTATCACCAGGTACTTTGATAAGAAAAGACAGTGAAATTCAATTCATTTGCTTTGAATTTTCATCAATAATGGCAAATTCGTTATTGACAAGCGATATTTTAGAATCTCAAATTTTATATCGAGTTTCATTTCTGATCTTTTATTAACCGACTTCAAAAAAGGAGGAGGTTCTCAATTCGATTATATTTTTTTTATGTTTGTTACCTCAGGACTTCGTTATTTATAAACCGATTTGGAAAATTCTTTTTTTATTCGAAAGAGTATACTTTCAGATTGGTCCGATATAAATTTCATCAAAATCGGTTCAGTAGTTTGGTTTTGAAGTCGGTTTTTTTGTCACTCGTGACGCTTGTAACGAGCCTGGATCTTATCTCTTTTGAAATCGAGTTCAACCGGCGTGTTTGATCGAGTGTCCTAAAGACTTGAACCGTTTTTTGAACCGTGTCCCTCGTCTCCTTACCGTTTCTCGGGTTATTGTCAATGGCTGTGAATAGCCCGATATTATCGGTCATTGCCCTGTTCACGTGTTCCTTGATTTTAGCATGAATCCACTTGGCCAGTTCTCGTATATCGAGTAGCTGATTTTCGTCCGTATCAGCTCTCTGAAAGATTTCGGTCAACAGATCCTTGGGGTCCTGGAGATTCTCGATCTTCTCAACCTCCTCTATGAGCTTCTCGTCCCTCTGATCAATGCCGATGTCGCGGTAATTTTTCTTAGATTTTTTATCACCCAGAGTCACAGAAGCGTACGACGAAGAAGACTCCTGGTTCTTGTTCAGCACATCTTCGAGCTGCAGGTCTTGACTCTTCGACGGTGACCTCTTGCTATAATTCACGAAAAATAGGGAAAAGTATATAACGATCGGGACGAATATGGTCCAACGCAACACTTGGAGAGTCAAAAATTTTCCCCTCATGAAATGGAAAGCCATGGTCACGTCGCTTTTCCACTTTATTACCTAACTTCAGGATTCCTACTTTCGCTAACTCGCATTTCTTTCACTTTTGAAAAATATTCTATCCGTCACTCTTCGTTTTAACACAGTTTTTCACCACTTTGACCTAAATCAGACCAGTTTCATTGCGTTTCACTAATTACGATTTATCGTTGGTACCGGATACAACGTGTGGTCGGACTGTCAGAGACTATGAGTACCGTTCGTTTCACCAACACAACATTTTCGTACGACATGACCAGGAACGTATCCTATCGATTCACTTTCACTCGGGAACGAATCTCGTGGAGTCTCTGACTAGGTGGTTTTGCGCCGGCGTCCAGGTCCCGATCACCGTCGTCGTGTCGCCTCGGACACACTCGGATTTACTGTAAAAATTAATCTCAATTCTCACAGGTACGACCGTCGCGAGAAATTTAGAATTTTTTATGGCATTTTTTTTCTCCTCAATATAATTGCCAGAATGTTTTCGAAACTTCTGAAGTATTGTATTGTATCACTCGTGATTCAGATCAATTTTGAGTAGAGTTCTTCAACGCTCGAAGAAGCTCCAAATATTAGACACGAGTAGTACTTCTCTCCTCGGAAGTTGCGCTTACGCCTGTATTCAGGCAGCCAACGACACTGAAACGAACACTGTGCTGACTCACCTCAGGCGCGCTTAGTTAGGAATTTTTAAAAATTTTAAGATTCATTTTAGAAAATATCAATGAAATTTCTTATTTGAATGAAAATCACTGAATCTGCACAAAACAAAATATATTTTATGATGGAAATATATTTTATGATGGAAAATTACGAAACTACGTATAGAAATGTCTATTTGACAAAAATAAGAAATGCTAATAAGCCAAGAGAAACAAAAGGGGGGAAAATACCACAATTATCGTTCGATATATATTTATTTGAATATATTCCGTGATATATATTGTTCTATATTCTGTATATCTGTCATATATAAAAAATTTGCGGAAATTTTCAGAGAAATTGTATAAGCTGCAGAATTATTCAGCACGATTGCGATCTTTTCCTAAAAGTGGAGCCTCTTTGGAAATATAACAGGTGAAATTTCTCAGAGTAATTAGACGAATCGCAACAATTTTCAGACATAATCATCGGGGAAAAAAATTTTCTGCAAAACTCTGTAAGTGTCTATTAAGTTGGACAAATGCAGAAAAATCATGCAGAGTCTTTAAGAGAAATAGTTTCGCCAGGTAAAGGATATAGGTAACGGAAAAATCGACGAACCATATTCTAATTGACCGCGGTTCGTGTGACGATTTAATTTATATCAATACACTTCTGTACAATAATAAATTCAACAATACACACTGCACAATAAATATAAGTACATATTCTCGCAGTTATTGTTCAATCATATACACGAAAAGCTTTTTACCTGTTATATATATACATTCGATATTGATTTATTTTTACTCATTGTTTTCTTTTCTGATTAGAGAGCTTCTATTCCGCGAGGTTGTACCTGAAATCTGAAATTAGGAATACTGAAAGGTCTGACTCGATGAATTTTCCCCTCCCCCGACAAACGAAATGGAGCTCAAATGTGAGAGTGTATCGCTATATAAAAAACTAATAAAAAAATTATACTAAACATTCTCTAACGCCTGGCGGTCAGATTTGCGCGTTTCCTCCGCCGCACTGGTGATCTTCGATCTGCTCGCTCCACCTGCACTGTTTGATATAAGGGATTGGGTATGGGTATTGACGCAATGGTAGTAAATGTAACCCAGTCGATGGGTATAAGTTATGGTGCACTTGTCCAGCACCCTCATCCTCACTTTGTACTCTTCTCGTCCTCTAGATCCAACCCGAGATTGGCTATACCATTTAAATTTTTTTTTTTAGACCCCGAACTTCGCCGTCTGCAATTCAAAAGCAGACGGACCGGCGGACTGAGCAGGTCGTGGTCAAGCTCATCGGGGTCCTGGGAGCCGGTGATCAGGCTCACCACGATTCCGACCACGATCGTCGTCAAACAGCCAATCACGCTGTACCAGAGATAGCTAACCTGTTTTTGGGGTATATTGTCAGTAAAAGTTGTCATTTCAATAACAGAGTCAGTTATGGAATTTGCGACGTACTCTGTACAGGATGAAGACCTCCTCGATATCCTCGACCTCGTCTGAAGAAGAAGCGGTTTGGTTCACGCAGGGGCAACCCTCGATCGAGACGGGCTTCGTTTGGACATGAATTTGCCCGTTGATGGACGCGATTTGGGCTCCTAGACCGACCCAAAGGACCAAGGCCAGACCAATCGCCGCACCGAATTTTGCACCTTTTGCGTTTGCCCAGGGGAAAAACATCCCCAGGGAAAATAGACCCAGGGTTACACCGCCTACCATCCCGTTGAAGGACAGCGCCACCTAAGGAAATTGATTACCTACTTTAATCGAGCCGAAACTTTGAAGGGTTCATTAATCGACATTTACTATCATTGTCATTAGAAGGGAATATGAAAGCTTCAACGGGATCGAGAGTGTGATTGGTATCGTCGTAAAGATATGAGAGGCATCCCCACTTCTTTCTATGGCCATGCATGCGCAGTGACGTGCGTCAAAGATCTGCGCCGTGGCCCCGAAAATCGTGATCTATGCGATGCATAACCTCAAAGCTATCCCAACTATAAGCCCTTAACAATTCAGACAGTCGCTACGGTGTGTTTCAATACCTGTGCCATGACAAGTCTTTATATGGCAGTCCTGAAGTCAGAACTGGCTTCAAAAAAAGACTTTCTAATGCCTGTGTCTGTGCAAAATAGTTGTTTTTGGTAATTTTGAATTTTTATCTTTTCTTGTGCCCTTTTTTGGGGTCCTAGAACTGTCAATTGAATTCATTGTGCTTCCAATATTCCTTTTCTTTCATGACTGTTTACTATAGCTTAACTCGTTACTGATTTAAAAATCACCTGCAAAACTCCTCCCATCTTTTCGACAACGAAAACGAGGCCGAAACTGAGCGCTCCGAAAAATATGCTGATCCATCGAGCGTAAACGGCACCTCGACTGGGTGGTAATTCGATATTCAGCAAACCTTGGAGGATGTCTTCGCACGTGATCGCAGCTAGTGAATTCAGCGCGCTGGCTACCGTGCTGCGAATCGATACATTACATTCGTTCATCACAATTGCGTTTAGGAAATAATTTGTTGTATTATGAAGAGGCAGGAAGAGGCTGCTTCATCAAGTCGAGATTCGTTTGGAATGAAAGCGACTTCCATCAGGGATTGGGCAGAGTTCGTGAAGATGTGATAACATGTCTTATCACTCACCCCAAGGAGGCTGCGAATATTCCAGCGACGAAAAATCCCGGTACTCCTCTCAGTGCTCCCATAAAATTCATAACGTAAAACGGTAAGAGCTGATCACTGGCCGTTATGTAACCGGCTCCGAGTGGGTCGCAGCCCTTGTACACAGAGTACAACGTCATACCGGTTAGAAAATTGACTGAATAAATCAAAATCAGACCAGCCGAGGTCACCCAGAGCGCTCTGAAACATGGAAGGTGGGAATCCCCGGATATTGACCAATTCGAGTGAAGAAGACAGAAAATCCTCACGTTCTCGCCTGTCCGATGGTCTCGACGCTCAGGTACTTCTGGACCGAGGCCTGGTTGCTGCAGAACATGGTCGCCCAGTAGAAGGTCCCGCCGACAACGACGCTCCAAAAACTGTGACGAACCGTCGGCGATGGGTTCATGTTGAAAAACTCGAGTCTTTCTGTCCCGCTACTGTCCTCCCAGACTCTGGCACCACCCCCGACCCAGGTCATCCCACAACCCAAGACCAGGAAGATGGAACCCAGGAGCACACCGGCTTGGAAGGTATCCGTCATTATGACCGCCTTCATTCCCCCCTGAAATCACGAAACGGAAGCATGAAGGATCGTCACAAGTGACCAAGAGAGTCGATCGACTCACCTGAGAAGCGTAAAAAATGCACACTACGTAAACCACTGAGACTGCGATGTAAGTGTTCAGTCCTGTCACTGTGAGACACACAGAAATTCGGAATTAGGGTTTAGTACCAAATGCTGATGCACATCACAAGCCCTAAAGTCATTTGATGGATTTTCAACCGATGGTCAAAGTACATGGGACATTTGAACTCACCTTTGCTCAGTGCTAGTGCCGGAGCATAAACTGCCACCGAGGTGTAGAGGACCATTTGGGCAGTGTACAAAAGACTGGCCAGCAATCTGCAGTGTCGATCGAACCTGAGGTTCAGGTATTCGTAGCTCGAAGTGAGCCTGAGTTTCATGTAGACTGGCAAATATAGCTGGGATGTGATCGGGACCACCAGCACAAAGGCGACACACGTCATCCAGAACTGAGTCCCCTGAAAACAAGATGGCAAAATGTGTTACAAGAAGCCAGAGCCAGTGGATGAATGAAACTTGAGACTCACCTGGGTGTACATTTCCGCTGGATTTCCCAGAAGCTCGATCGCGGTTATGAAACTCGCGGCCAACGACATGGCCATCGGCACGGTCCCCATGTTGGAACCGCCGAGCAAAAAGTCCTGACTAGTTTCTTGTTTTTTTGTGAAAAATCCGTAGAACGTACCGATGCCGCAGGATATCAGCAGCATGGCTGCCAGGACGCTGTAATCAGCCCACGAGAAGTAGTGGAGTAATTGAGCGTGCTCCTCCTGGCAGACGGATTCTTCGATGGCGCTCGATGATCTCCGCTGCTCGGCCGAAGACACGGAGAGTCCGATGAACAGGATCAGCAGCTGACGGATCATCTTCGGCATTCTTTTTCGAACTTGACGTTGAGGGGACTGAGAGACCGTCTTTATAACAAGACGTTCATGAGTATCCATGTTTATGAATACGGGAAATAAAAAATATTGTGTAACTTAAGTTCACGTACGATCCTCACATACGTGGATATTCCGGTTTTTTGAAACAAGCTAAAGTCTAACCACCAGACTGAACCGGTCAGGAACCCCTCGACTCTTGGTTCGAGTCCAACGGAGAACCGAATTGCGAGGAAATAAGGGCAACGAAAGAACGAGATTGACGTCCGCAAAAGTCGCGGTACGAATGCATGTTTGGATAATTTCCAAGGGCGGAAGTAGAGGCAGGATTAATTGGACATTGTGTCAGTGCGGCCACGGCGAGTAGAGATCGTTGCGATAATCGTTCTCTAACAGCACCGGGACCAGGCGGATGATAAGATCAGTTGGATTGTCATTGTTGATGTCCATCTCTAATAGGACGCAGGGGCTGCAGGGGGCTGCGGTTTGATTGCGTCTGTCGTTGCACCGGTGCAAACCAGTCCGGACTGGACGTAACTCATAGATCCGACACGGAATGCATGTTTTGAAAATATCTACGTGCATGTTTGTAGAAAATGCTACCGCCAACCGAATAAGTAATTTGATTTGTTTACTTGTCCTTACGAATCGCGGTATCTCTGAGCAGCGCGTGCAGCGCTAATTTGCGCGTGATGTTATGCAAAACATAACCGAAGCGCATTTAGTCGATCTACACGTGTTTCGCTCGTCCGTCACAAGTTTTACGTTTCCGATGTCATTATTCATCGGACTGTGATAAGTCTTCGACTAATGCGCGTGTTACGTATCAACAAGGACAAGGACTCCGAGGATGGAGGAGGATTCAGATACAGAATTCTACGTTCGAGCCTATTCCTTTGATTGATCGGAGAATTATTACTTTTCTGGAATAACTCCAAGATTGAATCATCCTCACAAATCTCAAGATCTGATGAACTCATAACACTGGATTGTCATCATTTTTCTAATTACTTCTATGAGTTGATTGCTTTTCATATTCCACGATGAAACAAAGCTTATGAAATTTGATTGAACTCTCATCATATAAATAAGTCGGTGGATTCATTTATCACAAGTTTTTATCAAAAGGTCTTTTATCGACGGTCATATTTTGAAAGTAAACCAGGCTTCAAAAAATGAGAAAACAAAACCAAAGGTTACTTCTCAGAGTGTCTACTACCTTATCAAAAATTTGGTGAAGTCAAAAGTTCTGCATTTGAATATTACCGTTTTTATATTTGCAATTGGAACTTTGGCTGTATCTCAAAAAGTATCTATAAAATCTTATCAGATTAATTATACTTCATTTATTCATATGAAATACGAAAAAAATTGCAATATCAAAGATATCAAGATTTTCTGTATTCTGAATCCATTATATTATTATAATTCCACAGATATTGCAATCGGGTAATTCGGGATGTACTAATCTACATCCATCATTCGTGAAATCTTATGACTTGATTATTCTTACCCAGTTCTATGATTTCCTGGTTTCTATATGATCGCTGGTATCACGTGTAGAGGACAATCGATTACAGTGTGGGAATTACATTAACGAATCTCGATCGTCGGTAATGTGACAAAAAGCTACGAAATTGAAGTTGAATTATCGTATCTGTTTTTTTCACGTAACGCATATACGGTTTTCGAAAAGTTTCAAAATGAGAGCCGAAAATATAAACAAGTATCACAAAACGCGGTTTATGTGATATCGATCGAACTGATTCGTTCTTCCATCCGAAGAAATTAACCGCACGCTTGACAATGACGAAAAATTCTATCTGAATAAAGATTAATAGAACGTGGCTTTAAGACTGATGATCTTAATTGCTAACAGTCTGCCTTTATATACCCCCTCCGACTAACAATAAGACGTCTTACACTTTGACGATAACTATGCCTCGAAACCTGAATCGAAATGCATCGTCTCTGATTCTTCATCGTGGTATCAGAGTTTCATTGATCGCACGCCAATCTTGATCAGCATTCATCGAAGAAACGATACATTCAGCGGAAATTTTTTGCTTCTATACACTGTTGAAAATATCTTGGAATTTCTTTTACAAACAGGAATGAAATTTACACATGGTGGCCACTTTTTTGGGGGAAAAAAATTCCCTGATTTTTCCCTGATTTTCCATGACTGGTTGATCGATTTTCCCTCACCGGAATTCTAATATTGTCTTAATTAGTGCTACAAGATAATACCCCAAATTCTTGATTTCATTTCGATGCAAATTGATTAGGAAGTCCAACAATGTTAGGAACAAGTATATGAAATTTTTTTTATTTTCTTGCCGAATCATTTACGACACGATATCAATTTCTTTTACTTTTTCACTGACCAAGTTTGAAATTCCCTGACATTTTCCTGATTCCCTGGCCAATTTTTGTTTTCCCTGACATTTCCCGGTTTTCCCTGACCGTGGCCACTATGTTACAAATTCTGGTAATTTAAATGAAGGTAATATGAAACATCTTGAAATTTCATGTTTGTGTCTTAATATTGAAAAAACATACCAAGTTTTCAATCACTATATCTCAATATTGCAATGGTATTTTGGAGATTCGAAACATACTATGATTCTTTTTAGTTTTCAGTGACAAAGGTATTTCAGTCAGTTATCAATAGTCCGTCCAATTAAAAGTGTAAAATTTTCATTATTTTGGTTCCGTCTGCAATATTTTGTGATCCGATTCAGCAATTATTGTAGCAGCGGAAACCCATTGTTTTATATCATATGAGTAATAAGCCGAATTTTCAAAACATTCTGTATCTAAAATTTAGGATAATCTTGGCTATGGAATTTCAGAATGATTTTGAATTTTCAAAACTGCTATATGAATATTCAAATATTGAAAAAGTTGAATTTTAATATATAAAAAGTATATGGGCCGACAATTTTTATCCAAATTCTTTATCGAGTTTCGAGTCCAAGGAGCGAAAAAATTCCCTAAATTCTTGCACGTGGCTCTTCGAGTTCGGAACCAAAACAAAGAACAATTTATGCGGATCAACAAACAAAAAAATCGGATTCGATGAACCGGAGCTTCCGTGTTTTATTTATCTTCCCCTTCGGCCGTGAATGTGTGCCTGAATGACACGTGCTTCGACTCAACGAAGTGAGGTAACGCGTGAGCAGCAATAACCGCGACCGAAGATTTCTCTGTATCAATCCTTAATCGAAAGTTATCAGAAAACTATTTTTAACCCCGTCGTCTGCGGTCTATGTAGTCACATTTAATAGAAATCTGCAACAAGGATCATAGTTTGATGAAGATGTGTCCATGCGGACTGCGGAGGCGAAGGAAGTCTCATTGACGATTGTCTCATTCAATTGATGTTAACACGACGCAAATTCCTGTGACAGAAGATGAGACGCGGTGTACGTATATAGCGGCGTAAAAAGGGCCCTCGGCAATTGAGCCTGTTGATATACATACGGGAACGACGTTGAGTCTAGAAATGCAACAAGCCGCTGGAAACAACGAACAACAAGCCGATGTGACATGAATATTGAATTGAAACTGGTTATATCCAAACGGCACTGGATTAATCCGGATACCGAGTACTACGTCGAGCTCGAATTGCTTAATTCCTAGCCCTAATTCTTGACGATTAGTTCGTAGGGCCTCTTTTCGATTAGCGTTCGCCATTCGTCTCGATTACGTGACGTTAAATCTCTATTAAATTTGTCGAGTGGCTCGTGCGGTTCAACTTGACTCTCTTCTTACGGCATCAAATCACGAGATTTTTACTTACATCTGCCTTTTTTTTTTAATTCCATTCATTATACGAAGGTAAACTCAACTCAAAAGTATATCGCGGTCATTTTGTGCCAATTTGAACAACAATATTTCTTTCTTGTATCCAATAAGTGAAGACTGGTAATCAACACGAAAATTCCAGTGGATTTTTTCTACAATCCAAATTTCATGTTGCGTCATTTTTTAGTTAGGGAAATGATGTCAAAGAATCTCAGTGTCTTGCAATCTTCTAATGCGGTTAAGGAAGTAGCTAGATTCTATAAGATGATTAGATGTATCCTAATTTCTGCTGTGCAAGTATAGAATCAGTAGAAAAACTATTGAAACTAAATTTTAGTGTCTTGACATCAAATTTTGAAAATTTCTTTGAGTCTATACATTCACATCGTGTGAAATGACACAGATCTTGGAATTTATATTGAACTCATTCAGTTGGTGTGTTTTAGAGTGAATATTCGTCATTCTCTCCAAAACAATACAATAATCAACTCAGTGATGGCCTTCGCATTTGATTAATCGGAATATATATAGTTTCCCTCATTCATCGTAGTCCGTAGAGCTTAATTGACGTAGGGGATTTCATGCCAACTGGACCTGTCCCTGGTTCGGCAGCTGACAATTTTTTTTTTTCATTTTTCACAGTCTCGTCAATCATAATATCTGTGAGTGACATGTGAAAATTGATTCGACACAACCGCTCCAAAATGATAAATTATGACAGAAAACATTTTCTCACTGCTGAATAATCCATGCAAAGTCTTACGTGGAGATTTTCACCACAATTTCCTTCAGCAAATCTGTGTTGTCTGCAGTGACAGTGCTCATTCAAAATGACATTCCTTATTGCAGATGAGAATCGAGGATGTCATGGTCAGCGGAAGGTCGAGTTTGGCCCAAATTCCATACGCACACGTTTAGTTACACACAGCTGTTATTTCCCGCGAATATTTCGTCACTTTGGAATTACACAGTCCACAGAGCTCTTTGTTTCCATTGATCGCACGCGGCAATTAGGTTCGCGAATTAAATATCCTGACGCCAATTAAATTGATTAAAGTGAAGATTTCCTGTCTTGTTGTACACAGACACATACTTATACTTACGGGATTGAGCAAAAACAACCGTGAGTTCAAAATTGAAATTGATGGTGTAACTGCCCGCGGACAACAACTTCGCAAACTGAACATATAATTATCTATTCCCGGGCAGAAATATAAACGAGATTCCAATACACTTATATGATAATATTTGGGAAACTCCTCATCGAGACGCTTCTGTAGGCGTCATAACATCAGGAGAATAGCTGGGCCATAAGATATAATCATTGTTGACAGTCGAAATACATACGTGCACTGGGAATAGTCAAATAGAATAGAACACCTGATTCGTGAAACAGTGAAGTGAAACAATATCGTGAAGATGTCATTTTTTTACACAATAATTAGCCTTCATCCTCTCTCTTTTCGAAGATGTCTACTTATTTGGTAATAATTTGATCGTCGATTTTCCTTTTCGTCAAAAATGGCGATAGAATTTCAATGTTTTCAGCAATCATAGGACATATGTTATTTTCAGATTCATCTGCTTTTAGAAACAATACAAAAGATGAAAAAACAACCAGAACGTGGACGAATTAATTGGTTGCAAAGAGAGATAAAATGAATAAATGTCGGGTTATTATAGAATCCATTTTTTGCGCTCATATCCTTTTTGCAAGAAAAGTTCTAATAACATTTTCAGTTGATACAAATATTACTTATTGAAATCATAGAAATATTTAATGAAATTTTGTATGTTCATTTAGATTCTCCGAGGTTTTAGATTTTGATTTTAGGTATTCAATTAGGCTGAGATTCTCGCTTTGGACAATCTATGTATATCTATAAAGGAACAATTGTGGCATCAATGCCCAGCCCAAACCCCTTGACCTAGAAACTTGAAATTTGGGCAACATGTTCCCTTCCCTTCGTAAACACCCGCTAAGAAGCGATTTTTCGAAATTCGCCCCACAAGGAGAATAAAAGGGGTAAAACATGTTTTCGCGGATTCATGGATATCTCCTCGGCCCGATGAGATATTCACTTCGTTTTGGCTTCAAATTATTGCTTATTCAAATACCTGAAACGTGTAATTATTTTCACGTATATTTATTTGCTGAAGTCATCATCAATATCGATTTATTTATACAAAACGGTACAAGTTACAGTATATTGTGTATCAAACATCGACCATAATCACGATATTACATAAATATTCACACACAATGATATAATCTCTCAAATAATTGATTCATGTATATGCAACAATTAAGTTTATAATATGTTTTCATTCAGTTATGTGTCGATACTATCCCATATAGAATTATGTTATCAGATAGGCACGAGTCTTGTGTGACTGTCATTGATGATTGATGATTCGCTGATGATTGGTACAGTACACATGCACATATACAGAGTGATCAACTAGCTCCTAACGATGGAACAGTCTAAAGTTGGCTATAATCGAGAAACAAGCTTTCAGAATTAATCATACCCTACTGAAAAAGATCATGTGATAAATCACATAATGTTTTGACCGAAATCGGCATATATTTTATTATGTAATTTAACATGTAGATACGACCTAATATATGAAAAATCACATAGTAAATCATGAAAATATCAAGTATCAGAAAAAATACGTAACAAATTACATACTAAAACACATGACTTTTCATATGATTTATTGTACATTTTATGTGATATTTGATATTTTCATGATTTATTATGTGATTTTTCATATATTAGGTCGTATTTACATGTTAAATTACGTAATAAAATATATGCCGATTTCGGTCAAAACATTATGTGATTTATTACATGATCTTTTTCAGTAGGGTACAGTTCGGGACGGAATCCAAGTATCTGAGAGCTAATTTTTTCGAGGGGAAAATAACCCAAGATCTGAGTGACACATTATTTTTTATTGCTGAAATATTTCAAATTCATTCATTTAGTAAATTATTTCTCATTGTTTCATTTTCTTCTCAATATTCCACGAGCCATTGACACGTTATTTCGACGAGTGATTTCCCCCTCGTAATTTCTCCATTGTAGCCAAATTCAGACTGTTCTTTCGTTATCTCAGCTTGTATGAGGAACCGGCTGATCAGAACCATAGTCGAATCAATCGACTTTCTAAAAATGGTACAATTATTGTTCAAAGACTCGATTGATATCGTGAGTAGATACATTCCACCGTTATAAGAAGTAATAATACTGCATTTCATGAAAAATAATGTATTAGCTCTATACAATTTTATCTATGTATTTGTCACCTATTCGCACCAGATTCGCACAATGTCTGAGGTATTCGTTATCCAGGTATTGATTGATCGTTAAAATTCGTTTGAGAAACATTTGGAGGCGTGAAAAGCGTGAATCTCGCCTTTTCATCCTCCCAGCTACTTTTGAAACGTCCATTTTTATTGTTATTCAAGTGAATCATTACGATATGATAGTTAGATATAGCGCCAGGGGGAAATATCTCAAGACTCAACTCACACATCATTTTCTTTAGTGAAATGATTGAAATCATTTCATTTATTTGAATTTTTTTTTTT
>JAFFZH010014303.1:0-18636 GCA_018420115.1 Euura saliciscinereae
CCAAGTGTAAATCATATCGAGGTCACGTGACTTTCATTTCACCTTAAGGGGCGTCAGCTACGCGTACACACCAAACTTCATCGAAAAATATTGAAAATTGTAGGATTTATTATTTAAATAAGGACTTGATCACTCGATATCTTCATATATAGTATTGAGATCGATCAAGTCGAGTCAACGCAAGAGGAGAAATACGTGGACAAATCGTGGTCTTCATCAGAAAATGCAATAATTTTATTAATTCACTATATTCATAAGGAATACAGAACATTTCAATGATAATTACCTAATGTATGACAAAGCAGAAGTATAAATATTGTATAATGTAAGAGTTATCGATTATTTTATATCTTCAGCTGTAAAGTAGGTAGAATAACTCTCACGATTTTGAATATTTTTTCCCGAAATTTGGTGTACACGCTCAGTTGACTATCCTGAACAACCAATCGTCACAGATTTTTGACATCTCACTCTGAGCCGCGTCTGAAAATTCGTCGGGATTCAAATATAATTTTTCCCGCCTTTGGCTGTACAACATGATCTTCGGAACACGAAACAGCATTCAGAAAAAAAATAACCAGCAATCTGTAACCGCTACCGACCATGCATCGTTCTTTGACCTGGTATAGACGCATTTTGATATCTTCGAGACGATTTTAGACGTCTTGGGTACATCTGGATCGTTTTTTTAAATGATCTAATCATAGGTTGCCTGAAGATCGGACTCGTGCATCCTAGAGAGTCTCGAGAAGTTGGTAAACTGCATCCATTTCCACCCGAGACACGCGGGTGGTAATTAGTGTTCGAAACATGTGAGAATGAAGACGTGGTTGTTACATTATCCCTCTTTTAGCGAACGGGTGGGCACCCACCGTGAAGAAGTCGGAAAGGAAAAAGAAATACTGTAGAGAAAAACCGGAATAGAAGTAGGCCGTGCAAATGAGTCGCTCTGCTCCACGCGGGGCACGAAGTGTTAATTGATGAACAAACAGGTACAGTTTAAGCGATGCCCTGCTCGTCTAAAATCTAGACGAGGAGTGAAATACTGAAATCTCTGCAGAATAACTCGATCCTCATACAGCAGTGGAAAAATCCTTTAAATTGCTTGTCCGAAAAAATATGTGCAGGCAAATTTTGGCAAAAGCTCCAGTGAATTTGTATAAATTCGGTATTCCATTCGATCCCCTTAAATTTTTATGGAGTAATTGAAGCGCTAATACGTCAGTGATAAAAAGTATAGTAGCTGTTAATTAACTCGAGTTAAAACTAAAACGGTAATCAGGTACACCTGGTGAAGGAGATATGAGGTTCTTTAGTCAACAACTTCATTCGCGAAGAGTTAATAATTGCCCAGGGCGGTGTAACACGGTTATTTTTGTCCATGCGGCACCATACGCTAGATACAAAAGAAACCTTGTTAAATAATTAGTAAAGCACAAACCCTGTTACCATCCTCCGACATGTCGATACAAATTAGGCATTAATTCACACGATTTGCGCAATAATTAAAAGAATCGAACCCTTGGATAAAAAATGCAGTCACAAAATTTAATTTTGTTATATCTTTATCGGTTCACGAAACCGTCGATGAAAGTTAGAGAATGCTAGTGCATCTGAGTAGAATGGGAAAAAAATTATGCATTAATATCTGAATTGAACGGAGAAGTGTCAATTTTGTCGTGTTACCTCATAAGCTGTCGTCCTTGAATTCGTTTGCATCTCAGCGATTATTCCATGATATCATAGACACATTGATTCAAATTGGTTGAAATAACTAAATTAACAATAGATAAACACGAAATCTTGATTATTTCTGGACTGCAAATCTGATAAAATGATTATAATCGAAAAACTAAACCGCAGAAGTTTAAGGAAGTACGTATAGTAATTTGAGACCACACTTTGAAAGATTGATTAAAACCGCGAGCAGTCATCATCGTGGTGTCGGATCAGCAGAGGCTCTGAAGTCCGAAGTCTTGTGTGTAGGCGCGTAATTCATTGCACACGAATCACTTTTAACCAGGAAACTGTTCTCGGCTTACGGGATCATCAGCCAAGTGTCAATATTGACATGTTTTTTAGAACGCAACGCAACGGAGATGAGATGAGATGAGAAATGTCGACGAGTTCGAGAACCGCTTCTTCGCTCGCGCAACCAAAAGTTGAACTACATACAATATTTTTTATAAAAAAAAAACAGTTTTTTGATACACTTTTCAAAACACAAACGAGGCAATAAATACCTAATTTGAAAACTTGAATTTTTATACAGAAAAGAACATTAGAGTACCGCGTGACAGCAGAGCTAACTTACTCACTGCAAAGTCCGTTATCAATTGAACGTAACAAAAGCAGGAAATGAGGGACATAAAAACGTGACACGATGTTTAACTCTATAATACGAACGTGAAAATCCATTCAATTTATCTATTCCGAGCTATGGGCTATCGGCCACTCCTCATTAAACGATTTGTATCAACGCAATTTTCTGCCCGGTTAGCAACCGGCTTTTAACACTGTATCATCGGGTCTGAGGCGTCGGCCCGCAAAACGCAAAAGTAAAAAAAAAAAATTTGGAAAATTATTTTATCTTCGATTGGAATGACATGATTTTGAAAATATTGATAAATCCATGGACAAAACTGTCCAAAATATTGAAATGAAGAGACAGTAGGTATACTTGAGGAAATGATGATAATAATTTTGGAAAATGAGTATCAAAAATGCCAGACAAATGCTTGACTTGAAAAAAAAAAAAAAAATGCAATCCTCAAACTTTTTTTTATACAAACGTTACATAATTAGTTTTCAAAATTGTCGATGAATAAAAATGATATAAAAATCTTGAAAAAAAGAAGAACAGTTGAATTGTTATAATAAGTAGATAAAAATTGAAAGGGTTTCGACGAAATTAAAAAAAATTAATACCTAAGTGAACAGTTTTGAAAATCGTTGTAGTAAAAACTGTATATCAATTGTGGCTGGAGATTTTGAATATACCGGGTGTCCCATTTTAATCTTCCACCTGATTTATCTCGGAAAGTACTGCTCGGATCGAGTAATACGTAATATTAAACTTTTAGGGTTCGGAGAGGGACGTTCAAAGAAAAAATTTTCAATTTTTTTCAATAACAAATGGTAGCGTAAAAATGAAAAACATTTTGTTTTAACGGGAACATGACTTATTTTGTTCAACAATAAATTTGTTAGGTCAAAACTAACATCTTTTGTAGAAAACATTTTTCACTTGTTGTTAACAATTGTCCATGTTTGGCGTGTGTGTGTGTGTGCATGTATGTTCCCATTTTAAAAAAAACATGTTTGTCATTTTTACGCTACTATTTGTTATTGAAAAAAATTGACAACATTTTTTTTGAACGTCCCCCTCCGAACCCTAAAAGTTTAATATTACTTATTACTCGATCTGAGCAGTACTTTCCGAGATAAATCAGGTGGAAGATTAAAATGGGACACCCGGTATATTTGATAGGTGAAATAATGACCACAATTTGTGTATATTTGATTTATATTAGATAATAATAATTATTTGCCAACAATTTTGAAATAACAATTTTTATATATGTGTATATAATGTATAGGTATGTATATATTAATAATTATACTTATTGGACTAATTAATAAATTTGTTCGTATAACGAAACCACGTACCTCGTAGTATATTACAAACCTATCATAATTATAGAATAACAATGGCGTATAATAAACAATTTAAGCGTGATTGTAATCGCCAATGAAATTGATCTTGAACACTTATGGATAAAACAACGTAGGACATTTGAAATCATTAAATTCACGAATGTGTGTCTAACAGACTTTGAATTTGATCAAAATCTGTAATCCATTCGTTTATTAATCAATCTTCCATTAAACAGGCGAAATTATTTAATTTCCATACTTTACAAACTTGCTGATAAGCAAATCATAATTCGTCATTGCAAAGTCAACAACTTCGCAATTATAGCGATAAATGAGCAATGAAACAAAGAAAATAGTGAACCAAGTGGTTCCTTATAAAAAGATATAAACTAAAACCCTGTGTTAACTGTAACAGCTGTATTTATACAATCGCGGAAAAGAGCTGCGACCTTTAGTCTTTCTCAACGAATTTTTTGCATATGTATGCCGCGATGCCCTCAAACCATATTCAACGATCGGCGAGGCTTGACCGATCGAGACAAGATGACTAGAAGTTATGAAAGAGGTAGAAAGACAGAAAAGCAGAATCAGAAATAGATATGGAGAGTCTATAGAGTTATCAGAAAAAGAGAGATGCCAAATTAAGCCTGTTATCAGGCTCATAATCATAAAGAGAAATCAGTTTTTATACCTTATCATCACTTAAGAAATTGATTGCAGTACGATTGAAAATTTAGAAAGAACTTCTCAGTTTAAGATTACGTGAGAAAACAGTATTCGTTAATTCAATAATATAGAAGATATAGATGAAAAATTAGCGCGTTATTTTACTTCATTTACGAATTAAATTCATTCATTAATTTTACTCATTTATTGATTATACAAATTATTTTGAAGGCTTTAACCGGCGATATTTTTACGGACGTTATCATATAACTGTAACTATTTCAACATACCTCTAGATACGTATCCGTTCAATTGTATCGATCACAGCGGGCTACTGTACCGATATAATATTGAAAAGTCCAATACCTAGTAATCGCCTATATTCCATTATGCCATTCAATTTCACCCCCTACGTCTAAAAGGCATCCAAATTTATTATTATCGTTGTTATCATTGTTTTTAAAAACAATTTATTCTATTAATTATACTATTTATTTATATCGATGAATACCACGAAACCAGATTCTAAAAAAGAAACTGATCGTTTGAGGACCAAGATTTTTTATTTTTTATTATTATATCGACTTTTGTGCAATTTTTTAGTAAATGAACTGGATTTGTTCTTATCATAATATATTCGTCCGTTGAGGTGTTTATTCAAAAACAATGAAAAATTATCGTAGCAACGTTTTTTTTTAGACTTTTAACAATTCATAACGTGTATTTCATTTTTAATACACTCCCCTTGAACTATTATTCTATTTGATCGCGCCTAAAAATGTATCGTTATTTATTTTAATGATATTTTGGCTTCGTTTGATATGCTAGTTAATTTTTTTAATCTCAATTTTAATGACAATTATAACATGTCTCTAATCGTCAACGATAATAATCCTACGTTTTATCTAATGGCACTTTATCGTTAAAAGATATAATGATTATGGTGTTTTCGTTTCTTTTACATTACTTTTAGATGCCCAAGTTTCAAAAATCTGCGATCGAATTTATTATTCAGTTGCTTCAAGATTTGCCTAAAGAGAAAGAGAATAAATCCAACGACGCACACGATCGCTGATTTATTTTCCCGTTTCAATATAAATTCCTATAACAAGTAATAAACAATGGTCAACAAAGTTGGACCGTTATAAAATCATGCCCCTATCATGCTATTCTTTTATCTATATATAGATAAAGATATTTGTACACATTATATATGGGGCATTCCACGCCAACTCGACCAGTGTTAAACCCCGACCATCTCAAAATCATTCCATGTTTTTTTTTCTAACATTCTACTCAGTAAAAAACGCGTCCTAAATTTTTTTCAGATTTTTTTTATCAAACCGTCAATTTGTTATAACTTTTTGAAGTTGATTGAGAATGCCCTTTTTAAAAAAGCTGAAAAAATTCTCAAAAATCCAGTGGATGACACAAAACAGCCCCTGTTTAGGAAAACGTGGGCCGAATTTTTTTTCTATTTTTGTTTCACTTAAGTCGGAAGTTTTTAATTTCAAAAACAGAAATTAATACGGAATCAAATTGTAAGCGTCAAATAAGGGCCATAAATGGCGAAATCGAACGTTTCCGAGTAAATTGAACCTTATTTGACGATTGAAATTTGATCCTGTGTTAGATAATTAATTAAACATGGAATGATTTTGAGATGGTCGGGGTTTAACACTGGTCGAGTTGGCGTGGAATGCCCCATATCCTTTTTTTCTCCTCTTTTCTTCTCCTCGTTTAAAGCTGGAAATAGTACCACGGTCGAAATCAGGTAGATCTAAGCGAATTTCTTGTGTCTCAAAACTCACAAAAATTACAACAGAATCAATAATGACTGACTTTAGAGCGTCGAATTAATTATTCAAACTAAAATAAACATAGAGCAAGATAGTGCGTACAGTTTAAAATTCATGTGCGTTATAATTGTGCTCGCATTTATCAATTATAAGCTTGCGATATATGTATCTATATCAGAAGAGGAAATTCATTCACGATCAGTTATAGTTATCGTGAAGACTAATCGTTATACTATAATAAATAGAAATATCGAGAAAGAATCTAAGTACCTGAGCGAAATTCTGTCTAATTTATTAGTATACCTTTAATTTTCATATTCCAGTCGCTATACGCAATGATTTTGGTCTATTGTTTTTTCGTATTTTTTAATTTATCCTATTACCAAAGTGGCAGTGTGTATTTTCGATGGATCTTTATCTAATTATTATCTCAATCGATTTACGGAGTAAGATATGTCGCTATAGTCTTAAAATTACGTCTTCTATCAATTGTCTGGATGAATATATTGACCAGTTTTATCCTGTGAATGTGTTACGTTCAATCGGTTGAAAACCTTTCTATAGCTCTTAGTTGTGTGAAAATTTTGCCGAAAACGTTTCAATTTTTTCTCGAATGAGATGGTGATTGTTTCGTATCACATGAATCAACGATTTTAATTCTATCTTCCTTATCTCGCCGCTAGTATATCCAAGATGTATAAGTAGCGGTCCAAGGAACTACGGCTGTCCACGACGGAAATTGAGACAGGAATGTCTTGAACCTCAATGATTTTTGATTTTCGCCGTGCAAGAAGTGCCCTGCTAACGCTATCGTCAACGACGGTCCTTTGTGGCTCGCCGATACCTGAGAAAAGATTCAATGATCGATTAAGGGCTGATATTGAAGCGAATTTTCATTAAATAAATAGAATATTCAATCCTCGGTGATAATTGGGTTTTAAAAAACAGCCATACCGTCATTTTTCACTTACTTCCAGGTCAACTGTGAAACTATAAGGTTCGCAGTCCGAAGCGCAGCCGTAATAAATGAAATAAGTTTCCCTATTGTTCCAGCGCGGTCCTTGTAAAGGAGGATCGTCCAGAACTGTCCATTTTTTCAGATGAACACCTTCGTACGGAGACAGGATTATTCCGATGTGATCTGGACCTGAAAACAACAGCCCGTTTTAGCCAAAGAAACTCATCGCCAAAAATTCTGAAAATCTTGAATCCAAGAAAATAGATTATCGAAATCAAGGCCGGCTATTGTGACTTCAAAATTGACGAAGCTAGTGATTGCCGTTCTTGAATCGGTGGTCGGACCGGGTACTCGAAGAAATTTGCACATCTTTGGGGCAAAAATAGTATCCTCTGCAAATTTCATCAGATCGGTTCGCCGGTTCGGGAAAATAAGCTACCTGTAACGTTGAATGTGAAGCTAACGATGTTTCCTCTGGTTATCTTCGAAATTCTCTCCAGTCTCGTCGGTATTTTTATCAACGGCGCTGGGCCTGGGATCCAACTGGTTTTCCTGTAGACATAAGGATTGAAAATCGTTGAATATTTCAAGAAACATTCATTTCTCGCGAAAATTCCATATCATTTCATTCAAGAATCACTAACCACAGGAACGTGGTAACAGGCATAAGGTAAGGTAGGCCGCAGTAGAGTTCTTCTTCGCAGTCTTTCGCCGTCGAACTGGCAGCGGCTACTTCTGGTATGATAGTTTCAACATTGCGTGGACTGTTCATGTCCAGATCGACGAGCCAGTATCCAGTACCGGAATGACGAACCGTGCCATTTTCGTTGTAGTATTGTCTGTGCGTGTGCTGTAGGAAAAGAAGTTTAGATGGTTGATAAATCTCGTTTTTATATCGTGAAAATTGATGATAAAAAAAAAAAGAATACTTACAGCGATCATAAATCGCGCAGGTGCCGGTGACAGCGGATCTCCGCTGTACGGAAAACCGAGGGGCGTTAAAATGAGTATACTGACTGCTATCAGGAATATTCCCATCATAATGCTTATCACTCGACCTGCGTTTTTCACCACGAGCACTATGGGCAGCTGAAAATCAGGGAATATGAACGTTAGATGAAAGAGAACGAACATTTTTCACACAAATTTTTGTTTGCTCTTACCGTGAAACTTAGGAGATAGCAAAATAGGAACGATATCATGTTCGCAATGACGATTTCAGAGTTGATACCCGCACCGGCTCGACCCATTATCGGAATAAAGAGATACAAGGCTCCTAATGATAAGTAAAAAGACTGTATATAAGGAAGACTTATCACTCCCATGTGGTACAACAGCCATTTCACATCTGTAATGAGAAAGAAAAACGTTATACTGATTATATTCCCATTGATTCCCATTGCTTAAACGTTCTATCGCTGATATCACACGCTTTGCTGTTGTGTGTGATGATGAAAATGATTTGAAAACCCTTTTTTCAGCTTAAAAAATCTCAAAAACCAAGTTTCTGGTCTAGAATGGATAAGAAATGGTCAAAAAACCGCATTTCTGGTCTAGAATGGGTAAGAAATGGTCCAAGAACCGCATTTCTGGTCTAGAATGGATAAGAAATGGTCCAAAAACCGCATTTTCGAACGCAAAATTGAGTCATTCTAACTCACCTTTCCATTTGTTAAAGAATTTTACCCTCAATATGTTACCCACAGAGGGAAATATCACCCAATGCAAGGGTATAAAGCCAGATCGAATCCTCAAGACGACACACATCGTCAGTACCGTGGTCCACAGTAAACTGTACGCGTCGAAATACATGTAGTAGAGCGTCCAGGGGGTGATGTTTCTCTGCAAATGAGAATTCAAACTTCATTGTATCGTTTGAACGTGAATTCAACAATTTTCAGAGCTTGTACTCCAGCGATTCTGCGAGAAAACCTATTCCGATCGGCTACCTTCTTCTGATTTTTAGCCACAGCTAAGAAGAAGGCCATGGATGCGGTCACCGTCGGACATATGTACAGGAAGAATAGCCAGGCTGGTCTGGCGTACCAGCTCATAACTTTCCCAAGCTGGGTGAGAAACATCGCGACGATCGTCGCACAGGCCATGGAGAATATCCAGGAACCGATGACGGTCGATACGCAGAGCGCCAATTGCTTCATGTAGATCGAGTGCCTCACGTCTGTAAGCGGGAGAAGCTTGAAATCTCGGTATTCCGTTTCGTGTTATTATCTCACCTAATTTTCGAGCGACTTCCATGTTCAGATATATGGAATAGAGTCCGATCAGAATCCCAGCGATGTTGATGGTGCTGGCTAGGTACTCCGGCCATCTGACTACAAAGGCACCCAGGAAATCGAAGAACACTAAGCTCCCTTTTTGCCGATTCCCCACCACGTCCGAGAGATAATGACCCGCAGTTATCCCCCTGACTAGAGCTAGGATGTTGTCTCCGGTCCTCTGCAGAGAGCCGAGAGGCACTTGATCCACGTTGTCGAATTTTGTGTGGTAGACGTAGCCGTTTGTTGACCAAGCAAAATCCAGACCTGTGGGATAAAAGCAGTAAAAATATTGATAATCTTGTTTAAAGCGATGAATGGCCGGATTCGTACCAGAAACTTTTCCAAAGTCTCTAAATATTCTGAAGTCGGTATCGCCAGGCACTATTCCGCTCTGGAATATCTCCTGCGCGAGCGACGAGGCGTAAGGGTATGGAACAGTCTCTGAGTATACCTGAAAGATGTAAAAATCGTGAAGCGAGAGTTTGTATCGAGTATTTTGGACGTATTTGTAATTCAGGCTACCTCGAGGATCCAAGGCTCGTCGGGACCAGCCTGGAACAATAATTCCCTCCCACCAGCGCCGCAGGCTTCCAAATTTATGAACGATCTCACTTCGCTAGCCCATTTATGCTGCGTTATGAAACCGTGAGATGCCTGAAACCGAGATGATATCGTATCGTTATTGAATTTCATTCAAAAATTGATCTTCTTTCTTGAAGAAGCTGAGCTTCAAGATTCAACCAATTGTTTCTCAAACCTGCAACAAATTCTCCTCCGCACCGTTGAATAAAAAGATTATATTGTGCTTCAGGATCCTCGGACTGTGTGCTATTATCCTCAGCATCTCCAGCATCACCGCGCATCCAGCACCGTCGTCCGAACCACCTGAGAAAAAAATAATCAACGTTAATTAATTGAAGTCTGAGATAATAAATTTTCAATCCTAAATTTTATAAATTATATTAAATAAGCAACAAATGACTTGAATGAATGATTTAAGGTGAAATGAAAGTCACGTGACCTCGATATGATTTACACTTGGAATTTTCAAACGCTATTTTCTCAGCCAAAACACATTCGATTGATGTGAAATTGATATCAGTGACGTAGAAAAACTGAATTAAGGGCGTGCCAATCGTGGATTTTCGAAAATCGAGACGTAATAACAGTTTTTTAACAATATTGTTCTGTAATCCAAGGAAGTGCTGCCTCTCTCCACGAGGGGCAGCACCTCCTTGGGTTACAGAACAATATTGTTACACAAAATTCTGATTATGTCTTTCGATATTCGAAAATCCACGATTGGCAGGCCCTTCATTAAGTTTTTCTACGTCACTGCAGATATCAATTTCACATCAATCGAATGTGTTTTGGCTGAGAAAATAGCGTCTGAAAATTCCAAGTGTGAATCATATCGAGGTCACGTGACTTTTATTTCACCTTAATTCCGTTATAAAAAGTCTGTACCATAGTTGAAATTCTTGCGCATCAAATTTGCTTGCTATTAGTTTTAGAAAATGATGAATGTGCAAAAAAAAAAAAGTTCTCCATTGCTGGCTAGAAGCCTGAGACTCGGTGAATCAAATTTCAAAGAATAATGGATACGACTTTACGTTTTATCACCTTAAAATTTTTAAATATATAATAATTGACTAATACAAAGATTTTTCTTCAGAAAAAGCCAGATTCAAAATCTTTACATCCGTTTTTATTACTTTAGAACAAAGTCTGAGCAATCGTTGTGAATAACTTTTGGTATTTCTGTCGAATTATTATCATTTACCGAATAATACTATGAAATAATCGTCTAAAACTCACCAGGGCTTTCGGGAAAGGTATCGAAATGGCAATTGACGAGTAAACTGTGTTTGGATTTTATCCTAGAGCCAATTTTGACGATAACATTCTGAACATTTCTATAAACATTGGTCATTCCGTCAAGAAAAGTGAGCGAAAATGCTCCGCTGTGTTTAGTGACGTCGACCTGAATCTCATGATTGTTATGAGCCTCTTTGACGACGTTCCGAATCTCATTCCTCAAAAAATTTACCGCAGAAACTTCGTTCTCGTAGCTCCCCGTTATCCGAGGACCGATCTTTGTCAGTTTTATCAAATTATTCCTCGCTCTTTCGGCCACGAATTTTTCGGGATAGAGACCCTCGCTGTCCGTCAATAACGGCTCTGGCAATTTCTTCTCCAGTATTATCACCGTCAAGGATACTCCCAGTATACATAACAGCAAATACAACAAATGCTGAGTCTCGTTCAGTCCCAAATTCAACTTTGACGATCTTTTCTTAGAGTAATAAACCTCCTCCGACATCCCCTTCGGAATGTGGACCCGAAGCCTCACTCCGTCGCCCTGAACAATCACGAAATGTTATCGCAGTTACCGTCAACGTTTCATCAATGAGTCTCTCGCCCTCGTGAAATAAATACTGTATCGTCAAAATGAGAGAATTTATACTATTTTTGAAAAAAACCGCGTCTCTACTCGATCGATTTTTTTTATTTATAGAATGAGAAAAATAAAGCAAAAAAACTTACATAAAACAAATAATATAAATATTTTTTTAAACCGAAGAAAGAATTTATAAAAATTCTAAATCCCGTTATTTGAGGTTATGATATTTATTTACGTATAAAAATTAATATTATACAACGAATAAATGACTGACTCACCATGATTTCGGTCTATGAAGCCTTTTTGAATATGAATACGATTTTTAGCCACTATCATAAAACGTGACAATTATTATCGCACTGGATTCCACGAACTGTCAAAAATCTTCATTATTCGTTTTTCGAATCGAATAAAAATTTCTTTGATACCCACAAGACCGCAGAATTGGAATAATTATTCTTCTAGCGTATAACTTCATCCACTTTGTGCATGAGGCCGCGGTTTTCTTATCGTTCACTTAATAGCGTTTATGGATTCGAATATACATGCAGCGTGATACATAGCGAGCGCGAGTGTATTTATCGACGATCACAAAGAAAAAAAGAATGACGGTAGCTGAAACCGAACGAGAAACACCGAAGTTGTTTCTATTCGAATCAATCACGATTATTGAAACATTTAAACGCCGTAAAGATTAAAAATAAAAAAAAATTAAACTTGTATCAAACTAAACTAGATATATAATTTTGTGATAAAAAACACTTTAAAGAGTCATATTGTTATACTACGATGTCGCGTTCTTTTAAAAGTTTACCGTCATACTTCTCTTTGTTCTATAAACTTAATATTCATACGTTCCCACGTATCGTAGCGTCGACTGCGGTTTCCGCATGCGGTATCGAGTATGAACGAATTGAATTCAATGCAGAAAATTCATCCGCAGTGTTGCGGGCGGCTGTCGATTGCGCATATACATACATACTATCATCACGAGTGCGCCGGCATGGCATCGGCCTCGGTACGATTCACGATCAACGCGATCATCAATTATTATCAACAAATGAGACTTTGTACCCCCGTCCTGCGTCATGAGGACATTCATAAACCAGTAAACAATTTTTATTTTCTCCACACCATGCGATAATAATTCAAGTTCATAATCCTCTCTGTCTCTCTGTTAAGAGCATGCTATAGTCAATCTTTACCGACCGAGTAGCCGCGTCACTTATTTCCACTGAGGTCGAAGCCCACGCGTAACAGAAGCAAAAAAGAAGATAATAGTGCAATTCTACATAAAATTCTGAACATCTATATCCCAAAATGTCTTTGTTTTACGCAACAATAACGATAAAATTGTTATTTCTAACTAATGGCCGCGACGACAGTTGACAGCGGCAATTATCATTCGAGTTAGGAACAAGGATTTTATCGTTATCGTTGCGTGAAACGAAGAAATTTGGGATGTAGGTGTTCAGAATTTCACGCGGAATTCTGCTATCATCTTTTTTTTCGCTCCTGTTACGCGTAGGCTTTAATATCAGTGGAAATAAGTGACGCGACTACTTGGTCGGTAAAGATTGACTATAGCATGCGCTTAAAAATAGAATAAAAAAAGAACAACCACGTCCGTACGGTGCTGCGATATTCGAACGAGCGGCAACATTTCGAACTAATATTCACGTAGCAGACGACAAGCAGACGACTAGCAGACGGTGTTAGTGGACAGAGACGGATAGCAGACAGCGCGCGGGCGCTCGGGTGTGTTTCTTTTTGTACACAGAGAGAAAATAATATATATATTTGAGGAGAGATCCGTGGTATTCGATTCGAAGACCTTTTTCAAAGACAAATAAACGATCATGGATCCCGAAGCCTTTCTCGATATGGCTAATCAAGTCATTAAATTGAAGATGTTTCCCTACTTTGACATAGCACACTGTGTACTGTGCGCGTTGCATGTCAGGGAAGACCTAGGACCCGGTAAGAATACCTGTTCTATATTTAAAGCCCTGAGCCTCCTTCTATCTACAGATCTCTCGATACGTTCTATCTACGCCTGTGCATGAAGAGTACTTTTATTTATTTAGATACTCCGATGCGCCGGTCGTTGAACCAGAATATTCTGCCCGAAGATTCTATTGATAAGGATAAATATCATCAATATCTTCCCTCGGGGTCTCATTGTCCGCAACAATTCTCAGTGCCTCCTATACTCCCTGATTTATTTATAAATATCGCTACGCAACACGCACGCGGCTACCCAAACCACCGGACATTCCTGCTTCAGACTTTCTAATCGCTGAGATTTTCAATTGTAGTGAATGAGAACGTTTCTTAGGGTCTGAAATACCTCAAATTACGCCGTACGAGGGGCTATGATCAGTTGTTTGATTGAAATCGCTTTGAAATCTCTCGAAATCATCAAAGCCAGTCCCTCGCTTAGCTTTATATTTTATTTGTTGCATTAAAATGAGAGATTATTTCAATCTCGTAGAGTCGGACCGATCTTTTCTTCTTCTTAATTGATTAGATTTTGTCAAATCAATCACGGGTCTAACGATATATCTTCGTCGACGTTCATAATCGTGTGAGAGATAAATTGCAGGGCATTCAGATTGAGATTTGAGATTAAGTTTATTTAGATTTGGGGATAGTCTAGATAAGTGAAGCAGTGTCGTCTGTGGGAATATGAATTTTAATTTTAGCCCAGCTGAATTCTATTAGAAGAATATTGAAGACCTCGAATCAGTTATTGCAGAATTTATATCCAATTCTATGCACAAATAAAATGAATCTAGTTCAGAATGTTGATAAGATCCGAACTTTCAGATTGAGACTCATTTTTCTCTTATTACTGTTATAATTCTGAAATAGTAGGATTAGAATCTCCTCTGAAAGCCATAAAATTTATTCAGCTTTATATTTTGTTTATTTCTGATTCGCCGAGAGCCAAAAGTATTTCACTTGCTGTGTAATAAATTCGCCAAGTAAAAAATACATAAAATCCTACTAGGCTTATTTATTCTTCATTTTTGGTGGATTATGTGATTCGACGGAACATACATTTTCTTTATCTAGTAGATGATTGCGATATTTTATTTTAGTTAAGAGACGGTGCCATCGCATGATTTTTTGAAGTTCAAAATTGGCTGGGAATGATTCTCATACATCTGGCACGTGTTCACACGTGTTCAGTTAGGGACCTTATACTCTTGGCAGCTAAAATCACAATTAATATTAACATATCCCAATGTTAACCGAGGGAACCTAGCCATTCTATTTCTGTAAGGAATGTAGGAGTCCCTGCTGAGCTGACTGAAACATGCCTCTGAATGATTAGAGCCATCCGCAAACCCCGATAACACGACAAACAATCGAAACCCCTCGCATATGTACTTTTTCCATTTATCAGAGATTTTCCATAGGCTTCAGAATCTCCGATTTTATCACACATTGGGAAATTAAACTCTAATTCTACTCGTTGATTTCTCAATTCTAATATCCAGCGGAGTTAGAAAGTTTTATGCGGCGGAGCGCGAAGGGCAAAAACTTAACAAGAGTCGGTGATTATTGAGTCGGAAAATTAAACTCGCACACAACGCCTACAGTTTAGGATATTTTCATATGCGTGGCGTATTTGAGACAGTGGAAGGCAGTCTTCATCCAGCAATAAAATGAATTTTATACCCTATGCAATATGGCTTGAAGGTATCTAATTTTAGTTCAAAATGTAAGCGAGTCATGACTCCCCGCGTTTCTTTCACTTCTGTTATTTAGGTGGAGTATTGTATCGGAAGTATTGATTTTGTTGGGGAAAATAATTGACTATTTACTCAAGTAGCTTGACAGACATCGATTTTCTATAAGGTCTGACAATATTCACTGTTTCAGGACTCAAATTAGTACATTGTGTATCGAGAGCGCAAAGAACTATTTTTCGAGTGTGAAATTGCAATCACACTCGCCAAAATAGCCTTGTGCCCGTGATGCACACGATTTTTTTTCTCAACACCTGGTCTGCAAAAATGCCTCTTTTCAGACCGAGTGAGCGGGCGCAAAACGGCACTTTGCGCCCGAGGGCCGAAATGATCTGTTTTGCGCCCGCTCAAGAGGTATGAAAAGTGGAATATTGCGCCCGGGTGTGAAAAAATATATTAAAAATTCTCGAGTACACGTGTTCAGAGGCATTTAAAAATGTATCCTCTTACAACCTTAGAGTCCATAAATGGACAAATTTTCCCTCTTACTTTCTTGGGTCGACTTTGATATTCACCCCTTTTGATGCAATACCACTGATTTAGCCGGAACAATTCTTCATTATTGCATTGATATGTTTATAAAGTACAGGGACAAGTGAGTTTCTAAGGATTCACTTTGACCCACTTGAAACGTTGCACTTGGAGGAGATACGAACTGCTGTTCCTATTTATAGCACGCGGATAGTCGTATGTTCCACATTCAAATAGATAAGAGTAATAATGCAATCAGAAAAATTGACGAAGAAGATCGCTTGATAAAGTCTCTCGTCAAATATCTTTGGAGAAATCTGAATTACATCGAAATCGAGTCAAGTAATGATAAGCCCGATCTAATACTCACATTTCGAGTCACTCACTGTCCCTTTGAAAGCTTTTTCGCGGCAATTGAGATTCATTGTACTGCGAAAAAGACAGGAAATGACTGTTGAAACGTCAGCGTTGAATGCGACTCATCATTGAATGATTTGACGAGATCAGAATCTCATCTCAATACGAAATTTTGACTATCGTTATCGTTAAGCTGCTTCCAAAGTTTGAACATCCTCATTACTTGTGCAGGAGCGCAAGCGTTCTCTCGAAAACATCCTCTATCATGCTGGCTGTCTACGATGTTGGTTGTTTTCGCCGGAGGAATGCTCTGCAACGGTTTACTAGGAGAACCGATTCTCGCCCCGCTCAAAAACACCCCACAATTAGTCGTTGCCACAGTCGTTTGGTGAGCTGAACCCCAACACTGTATCAATACGCTTTGATTTAGTACAGAAATTGAGAACCGACAATCAATGTCGATTTTATCACCCTGTATTTTTAGGTATGTAATATTTTACACGCCATTTGACGTTGGCTATAAAGTCGCCAAGTTCTTGCCTGTGAAAATCGTCTGTTCAGCCATGAAGGAAATATACAGGTAATAAAAAAAAAAACTCTACATCCAATATCGTTGGACGATAATTGATCCACGCTGATGAATCTGATCACTCAACAGGTGTAAAAAAGTCTACGACGGAGTCACGCACGCAGGGAAATTGTATCCAAACGCATACCTTATCATGATTCTAATTGGAACGCTCAAAGGTACATTTAGCTATAACTATCGACTCAATAAATATTAATTATCTCAATATCCCCCAGGTAACGGCGCTGGATTCACTAAGCTCTTCGAACGACTCATTCGTGGCGTTTGGACGCCGACTGCTATGGAGTTCATGCAACCCAGCTTGTGAGTTAATTCATATCCAATTTTGAACGTTACTTTATGTTCATCGATATATTCGCTTTTACTCGACAGCCCGACGAAAGCATCTATGGTCGCCTCGATCATTTTTGTTCTCGACAAGAAAACGGACATCATTTCTGCACCCCATGCTCTTGTTTACTTCGGAATTGTTATCTTCTTCGTTTATTTCAAGGTATTGAAAAATTTGTCGATACTTTTTCCACGTTTAGGTGAAACGATTGTTTCATCGTTCGAATGACTTCTGTTAACAGCTGTCTTCCATTCTTCTGGGCATCCACGATCCCTTCGTACCGTTTGAGAACCTATTCTGTGCTCTTTTCATGGGCGGAATTTGGGACTCGTTGGCAAAATTGCTCGGAAGAGGCCAAGCGAAGGACGAAAAGGCAGACTCGAAGAAGACAAACTGATCTAAATGCAAGTTTTCTATGTTTTCTTTTTTGTAATCGATGATTATTGAAACAGTAAGAGATCGATAACAGAAATTTCGTTTAAACTTTCTTTACAGAATCGCAACGACAATATGGAACTGATACGATATTTAATTACGTGAAAAAAAAATCGAACGTAACAGAGAGAAAGAACAACAGAAACGCAAGCTAGTCAAATAACTCGATTCCTATACCTGTGACATTGATAACAGAAAAAAAAAATTGTCAAACTCAAAGTACAATCAATTATTTATTATACTAACAACATTTGTGAAACTGTAATCGACGTTGCCAAAAAGTGACGAAGTGCAGTATTAACAAATTAAGAAACAATTATGATCAGACAGCAAGAAACACGCTGCTCATACGTACACACATTTTTTTTTTTAACGAATCGTCGTTTATCCGATGACGAAATTGTAGAAATACAATAAACTGCCTTAAACATAGATTATCAGTGACACTGCGTATGAGCGGTGGTCTAAATTAACGACCTGAATGACCGATCAAGATTCAGCGTTCGTAGCTAACATTATACATAAAACAATTTGTAAATATTGATATACTGATCATATCAGAAGATTGAATTTTATTGATTTTATTCACCGGATTATCAAATGTTTTTAAATTATGATAACTAAATTGCACATTTTTCGTATACCATGTATGTACTATAGATATTTATTTACACGTATGTAACTGAATCTATATATTTTTTATGCGCTCTTAATTTTTTATGTCTACCAAAGAAACGCAGTGGGTGCTGTTTCGTAGGGAGCGCATAAAACAAATTATATAGATTTGGAAAAAAAAAGATTTTTTAACTTGTGAAAAATTGTGACGTTTTATTATTATTATTATTATTATTATTATTATTTGTATTTGAATTTTTCTCGACACATTTAAGGTGAAATGAAAGTCACGTGACCTCGATATGATTTACACTTGG
>JAFFZH010014304.1:0-16176 GCA_018420115.1 Euura saliciscinereae
TACGGTGGGCTGAGCGGATGAAAAGACTGCAGGAACTCCAAGATCTGGCAACAAAATTTCTTGAGGACGCACACGTGCGTCAAGCGCGATACTATGATAAGAAACATAGAGATGTGACTTTTGAAGTTGGAGATTTGGTCTGGAAACGAAATCGGGTGTTATCTAACGCGGCACAAGCGATAGCCGCAAAACTAGCTCCGAAATTCACCGGACCCTGTAAGGTCACTAAAGTTGTCTCGAGAATGGTTTATGAATTAGAGAACGCCGCGGGGAAACAGCTGGGTAGGCATCATGTAAAAGATCTTAAACCCTATGTCACTCCCCAGGTGGAAAATGTAGAGACTATAGAAATTACAGAGAACCTCGAAGTCATCGCAGACCCAGTGGTCTGGATAGACTGGAGATATCTATGGGAATAAGATTATTGAATAGATTTGTAAAGTAGTATAAGAGCTCTCTCGACAAATTTTGAATAATGTGTTGTGTGAAGCCTGTAGTCCTTTTTGTTGTTGTTTTATTTGTTGTGTGAATATGGAGGCCGACCACCACGGGGACACAAGTGGGGAAGTAAGAACGAATGTTGAAGAACGCTCACTTATACCCACAGACAGCCCGAGGGACGATGGACCCAGAAACTAGAGAATATGGACTATGGCGAGTAGCCATAGACATGGCGGAAAAGAAAGGTCAAAAAGAGCCCCGGGGGCAAGCAGAACGACCAAAGCAGACGATGATAGAGAACGGCAAGGATGGAGCTTGGGCGACCATCAACGAATTCCCACCAATAGGAAGAGGAAGAGGCAGGCCGAGGAACGAAACACCGGTAGCCCAGGTCGGCAGCCTAGGGGCAACCCAAGATCTAGGAGAAACCACACAAATACAACCCGGGAACCAGGCGGGCACCGGTACGCAGGTGGGAAAAGTAAAGGTCATACAATTGGAATTTAAACGGACTAAACGAATCAATCAATTAATTAATATCTCTGACTGAGGAGAGTCACTCAATTCGAGTGTTTAATACAAACCTCAGGGAGAATTAAAATCGAAAGAAATCGAAAGAATAAATATTTATTCGAGTAAAAAGTTTTAGTTTAGTTTAGTCCGTTTAAATTCCAACTGTAACGATACGAATGATAGAGTCTCCAAAATATAAAGGTCATACAAGATCCAAGGGGAGCTAGACCAAAAGAAATAACGGTAAAAACTAGAACATATCCCCGAGATAAAGAAGAGGAGACCAAACGCCGATATACCCCAAGAGAAACAGGCACGGGAATCAAGACCAACAGAAAACCCAGAACCGGCGACAGGGTAGAAGACCTACCAACCCAAGAAAACGGCGAGGATGGAGCTCGGGCGACCAGCAACGAATTCCCACCGATAGGGAAAGGAAGAGGCAGGCCGAGGAACGAAACACCGGTAGCCCAGGTCGGTAACCTAGGGGCAACCCAAGGTCTAGGAGAAACCACACGGAAACCGGAGGAGCCCCAAAACCGGGAAAAAGCGGAGACGCCAAACCCCCCCAGGAAGCCTCGAGATCCGGAACGGGAAAGGAAAGCGAAGGAAGAAGCGGAACTTGAGAAGCTCCAGATAGCTAGGGCTAACGTTTTATGCCACAGATGTTCGAAACTAGGGCACTTACAGGATAAGTGCACCAACCGAAAGGTTCGATTCTGCCGCACGTGCGATCAACCACACGAGTGGCAGGGAGTAATATGGGGCTGGCGCTGCAGGTACGGAGAAACCGAATGGCACCGCCGAAGAGTCCGACAGAATAAGGAAGCCAAAGCGCGCCGAGCGGAGAAGAGAGAAGGGACAAACAATTAGAAAAAAGAGAGGAAAAGAAGAGGGATTTATTGTTTTTTTAGTTGATTGAGTAGTTTTGTTTTGTTGTGTGGTCCTGGGATCCCTTAGTGGTAAATTCTTCCCGGAGCGGGATGGTAAAAGCCCGTGAGTCGGCCAGATTGGCAAAGGTGGTGCGTAGAGACGCCTTGATAGGCCACCGATTAGATAATAGTAATAAAAAAAAGGAAGAGTAAGAAAAAGGAAAAAAAAAAAAAAAAAAAAAAAAAAAAAAGCCCGGAAAGGAAAAAAAAAAAAAAAAAAAAAAAACGTAGGTTAAGTAAACTATATCTGTGATTCAATAGTTGATTTTAGGGAGTGGTTTGAAAAACCACCCTGGTGATTTAATAGATTTGTTGTTAGTTTGTTTTTTGAGAAATTTATTATTGATTGTTAATATTGAGATTAAAGCCCGGTGCTTTCTATTGAAGTAGCCAGCGAATGGAATTTTGTGATAAGAAGAATATATTTGTTGATTATAGAGTGAAAAGTCTGAGAAATCTCTTCGAGAGAAATGATAAAGTTTAAAGTCCCTAGAGGAAATAAGAAAGAAATATTAATAAATTTTTTGTTGTTGTTTTGGAGTAAAAGAGTTTAATATACTGGCTAGTCTGATTTTCTGGAAAAGGGTAGAATAGGAATTTTTTTTTATTATTATAATATTGTGTTATAGTAACTTAGTGCTCGGTCGCCTTTCGGAGCTCGGTCCGCAGGTGGGATGACTTGTCACCCCCAGCGTCCCGTCTAGGGGGGGGGGGAGTTGTAACGTGGCAGCTTCGGCTCGCCTCGTTACTAAATGCTCCCTGAACCCTGGACGGTAAGTAAATTCATTTTCCTAGGAATGATTGTGAGTGAGAATGATTTCGGAATGAATTGTCACCTAGGGAACGATAGAAACCGAGAAAGGCTCCGAGCGGCGACAGAGACAAAAATGCGTTAATGAATTTGTTAGTAATTTGTGTGTTATTCCTGAAATTCTCTTGAGGTAACCCGTTCCCCGTGGGGAACTGCGAACGGAGATCGAAAGGCGAGAAACAGACTCAGAGGCGAGAGGCAAATCCAGGGAGGTACGCAGGCAAAGAACGAGTCCGGGGAAACATAGTCACGAGAGGGTATCTGACCGCTCACCACCGAGGGACAAGGTAGCGAAGGTCCTTTTGCTACCGAGAAACGCCGTGAATCTTCCCCAGGACAAGGACCCGCCTGCAGAGAGACAGCCCGCAGCACACAGCAGTGACACCGCTCCGCATAACTCCCAGGAGTTAAAGGGTTTCCCCAAAATGCACTAAGAGGACGACACCGACCAAGCCTAGCGATAAGTAGAGCGTAAGGAGGGGGTAATAGACACCCGCCTCAGAGAAATCACTCTGGCGATAGTCGTCGTTACGGTCCGACGTGCGAGTTTTTGTAGAGCGAGAGTTAGAGTCCTTTGTGTGAGAGTTGTGTTGAGGGTTTATTGAGAGCGGAGTGAGAGTGCGAGACCCAAGGAACCTCAGGAGGTTGTGCTGTAGCGCTGGTCTTCGTTAAAGTAAGTGACTTTATCTTGCCTGCGGTAAATTTGAACGGATCACTTGAGTTTTGTACTATGTCTGCGGTCTGAGAATAGACGAATTTCGTTCCTTGGATCTCAAGTTCAGATTGATACTGAGTTTCGAATTGCCGGCCGAAGCCAGAGTTTGCCTAGAGGGTTTTTGTTAAGAGAGAATTTTGGGTTTTATTGTTAAATTTTGAGTTCGAGAAGAGTCTTTGTCCTCGCGGAGGATTTGCCTCGTGTCGCGACCCGCCATTACTGTCTCTGTCGTTGCCTCGTGGCTTTCGGCGGAAGGTCAGACGCGCCAGAGTCCTGTAGGGATTATTATTTGTTACTTGAGAGTGTATTTTGAGAATTATTGCCTTGAGGGCTGATTAATGGATTTTGTTAATAATTTTGTTAGTTGAATCCCTCGTGGGCTAGTCGTAAGGGACTTTGGGGAAGTCAACGGCTCGCTTCTCGAACCGTTGAGTTTGAAATCTGCGCAGCGGCGTTGTTTACGTTCTTCCCGGAGCTCGGTCTCGCTTCACGAGGTCCGCGCCAGCCCTGTAGCGGGTATTGCTTATTGTTAGTTTTTGTAATATAGTTTTTTCTGGATAATTGTTCGCTTCACGAACCTTGGAGAAGGATTATCCCCTTGGAGGATATTGATTATTATTTTGTGATTATTTGAGATTATTGTTTTTCTTTGAGAGATTATTTTCTGGTTATTTTGTTGTTAAATTAGTCTTAAGAATGATCCCTGAGGCTCGTTAATTATTTAATTGGTTAACCCGGGCCTGTCGGGGAATTAACTTTTTTCTTTTTATTGTCCCGAGCCCTCAGCCCTGAGCTGTAGTGTTTATTTGCTTTCTTAGTGTTCTTTTTGTTATTAATAATCTCCCTTGGAGATTAGTGCCAAATCATGGAATAAATTGCCAGTTCTTTTGTTTGCCTTGAAAACCTGAGTTGAGTTGTGTCACCCCTACTTCTCCCCTCCACCTCGGCTTGCCGTAACGTTTCCCCGCCCCTCTGCCATATACTTTGCTGCCGGTTGCACTTTTGTTTGTTGGAATAAGGATTTACAGGACTTGGAGGACAGGAATTGGTGCAGGAGCCCCTGGCGCCCAAAACATCCCTGCTTTACCCGTCGAGTCGATACGGCAGATCCGTATCGACCGGATTGGTGTGATTATTGATTACCTTGTGGGTCGATGAGATCGACCCAGGATAATTGTAGCGATTACAGTGACCCCGAGAGTCAGTTGTTGTGGTTTATTTTCAGGCTTCTTTTCAGTGCGGGACTTGCGCTCTGACGCGGCCAGCGCACGGTAATAAAAAGTCTTCGTCACAATATATATAAATAATATATGATAATAATAAATAATATATAAATAAATTTTATCATTTCGAAAGAATCGACGTTTTTTTCGCCCACGGAATATTGCAGTTCGGTTATCCGAAAGGCACCCGGTCCCAATTGATTCGGAAAATCGACGCTCTATACTGTACCTATATTTTTTTGTACTCTATAATACCCGAGCCGATATTTTTCGTCTGTTTTCGATTAAAAATATCGAGCATATATAGGACCTTGAAGCAATTATACCAAAATAATCTATTGTTTACCAGAAACAATAATAATAATAATAATAACAGACGGATTCGATCTTCCCTGAAAGGTTCATGTCCGAACTTGTCGGACACGCGTGGGTATAACAATGGTGGTCGATGTTTGTTGCTCAGATAGGCACGTGCCCATGCTTATATGCATGCAACAAGTATACAGATAATTCACATCGAATATCTTTCGTCTATACGATATTATGAATCCATAGATTGACTGATTTATGCTATATGAATGTATATAAGAGAACAAGTCAACCAACCTGCTATTAGGAGAATTTGGCAGACCTGGCACTGGTTCCTTGGTCCGTTTCTCATGAAAGCTTTCGTAGCTGGATCCCCGGGGCTGTTGTATGTTGCCCAGAAATCGCGAATTTCTTTGATATCAATGTCCTCCTGTTTTTTTTCTTTAGGGATATAAATCCGAGCGTACGGCATTTCCACTTTTTGTACGTTTATCACCTTTGTGTCGAAAACACTACGCACTCACTGAGACGTCTGATGTGAGACACTAACCAGTACTAACCACGGCGGCAACGCTCTCGTGGACTCGACTCCCGGCGGGCGTCTACACGTGCGCGCTATAATAATGGTGAGTCTACAACCAGCGTCTCGCGATTACATCCATAAGCTTTTGCTGTGTGACGTCAGAGCGTAGCGACGAGCGTCAAGGTTCTCGAGTCCTATTGCAGACTCGCCATAATTTCTCACGTGTCTGGCGCGTTATACCGTCGCGCTGTTTCTAACTGTCCGAGATGAAACCGCTGTGAAACAGGACCGCGGGAGCATATTTCATTAAATAGGTATTACTTTCGTGAACTGTGCCACAGCCAACCATGTCTGATGCAGAAAACTCAGGCGATTCTCGTGGAGTGGTAAAACGACGACGAGGACCATATAAGAATTACCTGCAGCCTAATTCAGTGGATATCGACATTCCAAGTTCAACGCGATCTGACAAGAGGATTCGAACAGAAACAGCTGATCAGGTAAGCAAGTTATTATACGCATCGTATATATGGGGCATTCCACGTCAAACCGACCCCTCATGAGCGTGACCCTCTGGGATTTTGATGCCCAATGGATTTTTTGGTTCGTTTTGGTCAAAAATAATGCCTCTAATTTTTTATCATCATCAAGATGGACATTTTTCAAATCGCTAATTTCTTTTTGTAAAATCAGGGACTCGAAAACACATCGTTTGGTCATAGTCCGATCATGGGATGAAAATGCAAACATTTTTTTCTTCCATTTTTTTTTTTTAGCAAAAAAAAATAAAAAATTATAATCGTGGTTTTTTGTAGTAAAAAATAAAAAAAAAAGAAACTTTGTCTTGGTAAAATTTGATTTTCTCGTTGGTTCAAGAGTAAAACGCCAAAAACGATGCTCGATTCGAAGAAAAAAATAATAAAGACAACACAGGCCCACAAAAAAAAAAAGTTTTTTGAACTCGGCGTGCGACACATGTCTTATGTATTTTTTTTCTCTGAATCTGAATCTGAAGTAAAAATGGGGGGGTCGCCCGGGCCGATTTTGAGTGAATATCGCTGTTGAAAGTCTGAAAATAGTCTGAAATCGACTCTGAAATGATACACAGTCGCATGAGTTTTCGGAATTACAATCATCATAACTTCACGTTTTTGGGGTCGCTGAACCTGAATCTGGGGTTCGTTTGATCCCAGCAGGTCGAAATCAAGGTCATTTCAAGGTCAAAATGGGAGACGCTTTAACAGTTTTTGACCTTGAAATGACCTTGATCACGTCAGCAAAGACTAGACATTTATCGGAAAATCGAGCTACATCACGACATAGATGCATCCTTTACCTTCAATTTGAGCCCAAAATCAATACAATCGTATATGTATACGACTTATAGCGAGAAAACGTATATGAAGCCAAAAAACCGCGATTATTCCGCCCAGAGACGCCAATCCCTAGGACCCATCCCTACTCCGTCATAGCCCGCTGCAGGACTGTCGCAACCGTTATCCCCTCATCATGCAACTTTCGAGCGGGAAGCCGAATTCTCTCGCGCTGTCTCCCTAGGCAACGTCCTTAAATACGATTATAACGCCGGCGAAGAGTATATTGAACTTCAATTCAACAATTCTCCGGAAAGCATAGATTATATGTATAGTATTTTTGTGTGCAATAGAATCGAGCTGGCGATGTATATTATATCAGTGTGTATATACGGTATTCCAGCCATTATCGACATTTTCTTATTTCTTAAATAATTTCACACGACTTTGGTCTATATCAAATGAGCATCTAATACATATATGAGTCATTTTTATAGATTTTTTGCTTTTTCCGTTTTCTCGCTACGAATATCACACACTTCTGCTAGAATACATCCTTCTATCTTATTGAAGCAAAACAGGCATTCCTATATCCAAAAACCGAATTTTTTCGAACAAGCCGATCGTGGACAATTCATCCTCTCTATATGACTTTACCTACAATAAAAATGCAATATTAGATCGTTCCTCGGTTGTTCGGTCCCAGCTTCAAAGAGCCCAACCTCACGTTGAATTAGTAATAGAACTTACTTTTAATTATAATATTCTAATAATATACCTGAACGACGGGTACCGTAGGAGACAATCAGACAATAGCTGGACCCTAAGCGCGGCCATAAAACCCTCTAGGCTATTGTATTGATATTTTTCCTATTTGGGACACATTTGGCGACCAAATGTGGACTCATAAAGTCAAATTTTCTTAATCCCTTTATAACCTAGTTTATTAGTTGTAGGAAAGTTATTAGAGTTTCTGGAATCTTTACTTCCATTGTTTGGGTCACGTCCAGCCGAACATCACCTTTTGGGTATTTCCCTATATGTTTATTCAAAGAAACTTCATGTGCGACTGGGTCCAACCCCCAAATCCCTTCCTTAAAGGGTTTAGCCAATTGGGACATTTACCTAAAAATCCCCTGTTTACTAATTGAACCAATGAGGACACATTAATAATTTCCCACTCCTATTTCGAATCATTCCTGAACCTTCCTAATCCGAATCCTCAGGATCGAAAGTCAGTCTTCGTCAAGTATTCGCCTAGTAATACATCTTTCCGTGGGTGCACTTACACTCCGGAATACACGACGCGATTCATTGAATACACTTATATTCTCTTATAATAATTTCACTAAGTCAACTTGCTTAGTTTAGTTTAGTCAAACTCGTTTTATATCAAAATACATGTTATTGAGTTCACTTATACTTGATAACAGTAAAATCATTGTAATGCTATCAGACCTTGAATAAATTACTTGTTTGTTGAGATACTGGTTCATTACTAATTCACACTGAGAAAATACATGCGATTCAGGATCACCTAATCCTGCTAACACGTCACACATCGGTACCAAGAACTATTCCTGTTCGGAAATATCATATCCCATTCGATTGAGTTCACGAAATTACAAAATTAACAATCTTCGAATCACAACATTCTTCCATTACTAAAATTATATGAACGTAATCGGTCAAGATATGCTGTTTTCGAAGAGAAATACGCATACTCTAGACTCCGATCATTGACACAAATAGTTATATGGGCACTGGAAAACGATTTTTCAATCTTAATTGTGAGTAAAGTCATAAAAAAGACGGAATTGTCCACCATCGGCTCGGTCTCAAAAATTAAGTTTTCGGATGTAGAATACCTTTTTCGGTTTGACAAAATCGAAGGATGTATTCTAGTCGAAGTTGCTGATATCCATAAGTAGAAAACGGTTTGTGACGCATATGGACATTCAAACCTGCCGCCAAATCCATGAATGGACAGCCACGTGGAAAAAACGGCTATCTCGGGACTCGCTTGAAAACCGCGGACTATCTCGCTCGTGAAATTTCTTTGCCGCAAATTAAGTTGGTAGCGTTGTCGTACTCAATACAAAAATCGTCACAAGATCGTCACAATGAAAGCAAAATGTGCCCATTAGGGAGATTATACTTCGAATGGAGATTTGAATATAGACATATCGTGTAAAATTATAAAATAAATTTTGAAAAGTCGCGAATCATATCGTGTGTGATAATGGCTAGAATATATACTACATGTGTAGGTGCACACGAGGCATTCCATACCAACGATAATAATTTCATTGTTTGCAGGTGACACTAGATAGTGTCAGTTATAGTGGTGGCTGCAGTCACGTTGTTGAGGCGTACCAAGAAAACGAGGCAGAATTAGTTGTGACTAGAGACAATGTACAACCGAACGTAAGTATGGAGTATAATAGAAGTAATGTGTGTTTGGTATGTGTGAATTTATCAATTTACTCCGTTCCAAAAAAGTATAATGTGTGCTGTATAAAATTTCAAATATATGTTTTGCAACGAATTGGTACATGTAATCCATTCGTATTTCAATATTCAACCAATAACGCGTCGTGATTAACCCGCTGAGGTCCACCTTTTTTTGAAGGCCTATCATTTAACATGTACTACTGGGTGGCTGTACACCCAGAAGGCCCTCAGAGGGTTAAATCATGAAGTACGAGTGTAGATTCCGCGTTCAGTATAAATGGGTCTCCAGTAGCTGCAAATTATTCGGAAGTACTATATTTTGACATGAAGCTTGAAGTGCTTGTATGCATGAGTTACTTAGAAGGGAAAGTTTTTTGTAAGTTAAGTATTCATTATAAGTGTCACATCAATGACGGCATTGTTCGAATAATATATTATGTTATAGGTGCACAGTGATGAAGCATCGATTGAAACTGCAGAGGTAGACTCTGACGAAGATATCTACCAGTTATTTGAGGTAAATTCTAATTCAATGAAGCACTCCTTTATTAATTGTTATGTTTGAGTATTATATCAAATTATAAAGAAGTTATACTCACTCATTCAAGATTTGATGTACAAATATAATAGTATAAATTCTGCATTCCGCGAAAATGCTGCCTTTGCTAAGAAGCGGAATATCCTCATATACGATTGTTTAATGTAGCTGCCCTTGTAGTACTATGAGAAGTGAAAGTTTCTCGTAATTCATATGAAAAATATGATTTAAAGAGAGCAATGTCAGTTATTGTATTGTTCGAACAATTTGTCGTAGGTGCAGGAGAAAACATCAAATGTGCTTGAAACTGAGGATCTTGAGGAAGATACGTACAGTTTATTTGAGGTAAGAATCATAATTAACCACATGAAATACCTGTAAGGCTCGTATGATATGATTTATGTGAAACTGAGCTGTAACGGGAAGGTTGTTACTTCAACAGCCCTAACATATATGTCACGGATTCTATAATAATCAGTACAGATCAAGTAAAACTATTAAACTATTTACGCAGAGGTGGGTCCCATGTACGAGCTCTCGAATGGGTAGTTTTGTCGACCGTTCAGACAACCCTCGATGCGACGAAGAAATTAACGTGAGTTGTACGACAAATTGTCATGGTATAGCGGTGAATTATTCGTCACATAACGATCTGCACCTACATGTATCCGATTTCACTCGCGCCCATGCGTATAACTCATACAAGCCCATATATAACGGTTTTTTGCAGGATAATGTTGGAGATAAAATCGACGACCCATATCTTTCTGAGCCTCTGTGTCCGTGCACGCCAACGAACGTGGGAGAGGCTGTACTAACTGTGATGACTTTGGGCATCAGACACTCGTTCACGTGGATTGGTATAATTGATACGTTGAAGACCATAAATGTGCTGTTTGCCAAGGATGTAGTGCCGGCCACGAAATACAAATTGTTTAAATACTTCGCAACGGAGACAGATTACTTTCGGTACAACATCATCTGCCCACGTTGTGAAACGCTCGTCGGCAGACAGTCGAAAGTATCCGAAAAAGAAATTCAGATCTGTAAGTGTGGCAATGAAGTTAAGGTGTCGGAAATGGAATCGTTCTTTTTAACAGTCAGTTTTGAAAAACAACTGAAGAATATGTTGAGTCGACCTGAAATCAAACGAAATCTGAACTACAGACATACGAGACCACTAAATTCCGACGGTGACTTACGCGATATCTACGATGGCAAGATGTATAAAAAATTGAGCATCGAGGGAGAGCCTTTAAGTTGTCAGTATAATTTATCGTATACTTTCAACACCGATGGTTGCCAGGCTGGTAATTCAAGCACGACAACCCTGTGGCCGATCTACGCGACAATAAACGAATTGCCACCTGATATGAGGAACAAGAACATGATCCTGGTCGGTATATGGGCCTGCCAGCGCAAACCGAACATGGCATCCTTCTTGCAACCTTTTGTGGATGACGCTGCAGAATTGTCTGGCGACGGAATAACTTTTGAGATACATAATGAAGTTGTGACGAGTAAAATTTTTGCGTTATGTTCTTGCGTGGATTCCGTCGCCCGTTCAGCTATGCTGAACATGAAACAGTTCAATGGGTACTATGGCTGTACCTTATGCGAACATCCCGGGGATTCAATAGTCGATAAAAACGGACGAAGATTGATAAAATACACAGTTTCAACGAATGTTCCAGCAGAACGAACACATGAATCGATTGTACGTGACATGAAACTCGCACACGAAATAACACGAAACACCGGGAAGAGACTGGATGTGAAAGGTGTGTTCGGTCCGTCTCCCCTCATGAACTTAGCACACTTCGATATGAGTCAAGCTCTTCCGCCAGACAGTATGCACTTATTCAGTGGTTTGATGAAGCAGTATACAGGTATGGTTCTCGGCGATAACAAAGAAGAGTATTACGTCGGAGCTCCGGAGCATGTAATAAAACTAATTGATGAACGTCTCACTGCATTGCGACCTTCGAAATGCATTACAAGAACGCCCAGGAGTCTGAAGCATCGGGCTCTATGGAAAGCCTCCGAATGGAGATCTTGGCTGATATTTTACGCTCTCGTATGTTTTCGGGGAATCTTACCGGACAAGTATGTAACACATCTCGCGATGTTGGTTACAGCTATTCGTATTCTAATGGAGGATTCAATTTCGGAGGAGAGACTACTGTATGCCCATGACTTACTTCTGAAGTTTGTAATCCTATTCCAATCGTACTTTGGTGAAAGCGCAATGAATTACAATGTTCATCTGTTACTTCATGTCTGTCGCGGAGTCCAAAATTTTGGTCCCTTGTGGACCCACAACGCATATCCATATGAGAATGAAAATCGATATTTGCTTCAACTGAAAAAGAGCCCGACTCACCTTGCGCTTCAAATTTCTCGACGATTTGTGATGTATAAATCAATATCCTCTTTCAGCGACAAATACGCGATATCTCACCGAATTAAAGAATTTTGTGAGCAGCTTTCGGAAAGCAGAGTCAAATTTTCATACAAATCCAGCGGTTGTACCTTGATCGGTTCCGGTAAGCCATATTCCCTGAATTCTGAAGAGGAAGCCTGTTTGCAGGGTTATCAATTTGATGAGTGTCTCTCATATGACAAAATGATTTGTGAGCATCACAAATACAATAGTACGCGCTACGAACGGTCAAAGAAGAATGACAATACTGCAGTCATCACAAAAGACGGAAACTTTGTAATTATCACCAATATTTGTAGAATATCCAAGGCAAACGACATTCCTAAAGTCGTCGTGTTCTGCCGAGAGATAGAGGACACCCCATTCTTACAGACTGATGATGTTTGCGTAACACATATCAAAAAGTGTCGTAAAATAAGTAGAAGTCCATTAGGAGCATATACCTCTGAACATTTGGCAGGTCCGTGTATTTTAATGCAAACAAACTACGGAAATTTTGTGTCAAGCATTCCTAGAGGATGTCTCGGCGATTGATGATGGGTCGCTATAGCTATATGATGCGTGCGTACAGTATTATATGGGCTAATCCCAGATGGAAGTAAACGAAGTTCAACCCAGCTGATTCTCTGCAAATCGATATAAAAAGAAAATCGGCGACCGATTTGGTGAGGTCGGGGTTGAACCTTATGCACGCTCATTTGAAGTAGCCCATATGTATGTATATTGCAGTACATCATAATCCATTTCATCATCCACGAGAGTCGAATAATAATATGTACTACATACTGTGAATGTCAGATTACGCTGGTACAAATATTTATGCAATAAAATACCAACTATATTCGATGACTATACTCATTCGCATATATACTAGGTGAGTTATCTCCGGCTCCGAATGAGGGAGGGGCTTATTAGCATGGACGGCATATGCCGATATCGATAAGCCACTCCCTCTTTCCTACGGCATTAGCAGTGATAAGCCCCTCCCTCATTCGGAGCCGGAGATAAGTCACCCAGTATATATGCTCATACGCGTTTGAGCACCGCACCCTTAATATGATCCAACATACTGTGTATGTGTATATGACTACATATAATAAGCACGAGATCGCGATTAGTGTCAAGAATAAAACGTGATATTTGATCTGTTTTATACGACGCAGAAATAATTGATTGGAAATTCATCCTACTGCAAAATTCTCGTAATTGTTCGTAACTGAAATCTTGAGTAGTACATAATCCGAATTTTTTTGTAAAAGTTCTTAGTATTTCATGAAACTGCAAAAAATGCAAATAATTTGATATCGTTTTTTGGGTAATCCAAACTTTACTATTTTTACGTCGAAGATTGTCGAAAATCTTAATAATTCGTTCAAGTTTTTAGTATCCTACAAAAATGTACGAAATTCAATAACTTTTTGTGAACGATCCGGATTTCCGTAGTTTCTCGTAGAATATTTTTGAAATTCTTAGTATTTCACGAAAATCTACGAAATTTTGTGTTCAATTTTTCGGAAATTCGAGTCGACGTATGTTTTCGTAGAAAATCGTAGAAATTCGTAGTATTTTACGCAAATCTACGAAATTTTGTGTTCGATTTTTCGTGAATTCGAGTCGTCGTATTTGTTCATAGAAAATCGTAGACAATCGTAATAAATCGTAGAAAATCCTAAAAATTCGTATTATTTTACGGAAATCTACGAAATTTTGTGTTAGATTTTTCGGAAATTCGAGTCGTCGTATTTGTTCGTAGAAAATCGTGATAAATCGTAGAAAATCGTAGAAATTCTTACAATTCTACGAAAATCTGTGAAATTCATTTTGCACTTTCCATCAATTTTGAGTTTTCTACCAATTCATAGTTTTGCGTAGATCGTCGTAGAAATTTCGTAGAAGTTCGTAGTTCTTCGTAGAAGTTCGTAGTTCTTCGTAGGAACTCGTAATTTCTCGTAGAACTCCATACGGAGTTTTACGATTTTCTACGAAAAAATACAATTTTCTATGAAAAACTACGATTTCCTACAAAAAACTACGATTTCCTACGAAAAACTACGATTTGCTACGAAAAACTACGATTTTCTACAAAAAACTACGATTTGCAGTTTTTTCCGATTTCGTACAAATTCGTAGATTTTCGTAGTTTGTCGTAGAAATTATTTTCACCAGGGTACGGTCGGAACTTATCGATAGCCCAATAGACCGCCAGACATTCCCGCTCCGTTACCGAATAATTACGTTGAGCCGAATTCATGATTTTGCTCGCGAATGCAATTACGTGTTCGGTGTCTTCTACCTCCTGGGTGAGGACAGCACCGAGACCAGTATCGCTGGCGTCGGTCTGTAGGGTGAAGGGAAGCGAGAAGTCGGGACAGGATAAGGTAGGTGCGGAAACAAGAGAATCTTTGATCGCCTGGAACGCGTTTTGCTGCTCGGATCCCCAGCTGAAACGACGGTTTTTCTTGAGGAGTCGCGTCAACGGTTCGGACATTGTCGCGTAGTCATTGATAAATCGTCGGTACCATGAAGACATTCCGAGGAAACGGCGGAGCTTACTCACGGTAGTAGGAGTCGGATAGTTTATAATCGCGGCGATCTTTTCCGGGTCGGCGCGTAAACCTTCTTCGTCTACTAAGAATCCGAGGTATTTAACCTGTCGGCGGCAAAAATGACTTTTGTCGCGGTTAATCGTTAAGCCCGCGGCCGCTAGAGTATCTAGTACTCGTTCGACCCACTCTAGGTGCTCGTTAAAATCGGAGGTTACAATAATAACGTCGTCGAGATACGCAAAAACGTGAGGTTCCATATCCGTGGTGATCAGTTTGTCCATCAAACGTTGGAAGGTCGCGGGGGTTCCGGTTAGGCCAAACGGCATGCGTTTGAAGTGGAACAATCCGCGGCCCGGCACGGTGAACGCGGTAGCTTCCCGGCTTGATTCTTCGAGCTCGACTTGAAAATACGCCTGACTTAAATCCAGAGTCGTGATATAACGCGCTTCGCGAAGACGGTCTAAGATAGCGGCCATGTACGGTAACGGGTACGCGTCCTTCTTAGATCTTTTATTCACGTCGCGTAAATCAAGACAGAATCGGTATTTGGCCTTTGGACTTTCCACGGCAACGGGCGGCAAGGGATGCATCGCGGGTGCTTTTTTAATCATGACAACGGCAGAGGACCATTCGCTTTTCGATGGTTCAATGATACCCGATGCCAGCATTACATCCACCTCCTGCTGCATGGCTTCCAAGACGTTAGGCGAGATTCTACGGTATTTGTTTTTGACGGGTTCGTGACCCTCCGTGTTAATCCGGTGTTTTATCAGATGGGTTAGACCCGGCACCTTCGACGGTGCGGGAACTTTTGTCGCGACAAAACGCTCTACTATCGCGGCTTGCTCCGGAGATAACGGGTGTAAGCCCGATCCGGATTTTCGTGCCTCCGCGAGTTTTTCGCGGGACTCAAACGCAACATTCATATCCAAACTAACTGACGGGACGGCAGGGAGCTCGTCGGCTTCCTCCTCGTCCTCAAGCTCAACCAAAACAGAAACCGCGGGCAGGGTTGATCGACCCTCCCGCAACGGACGCGATTGCGGCGACGTTTCTCTCTCGAATCGACCCCACAACCCGGACGCGAGCGTCCACGTATCCACAACAAAATCCAAAACAAAACCGAATGCGCGAGCGAAATCTATTCCCAGCACGCATTCATAACTAAACGAACGAGCGAAACGCACAGCCAAGCTGTGGCTCGCATCCCCAAAAGCAAAATCTAAAACTAATTCACCCGCGGTTTCCTCCACGATCCCATTCGGGAAAAGCACCTTCGGCTTGCGGCAGGAGCCCGCGCGGCTTAATTCGTCAACAAAATACAAAAAGGCAGGGCGGCCGATGTAGGTACGGCAAGACCCTGTGTCAAAAAGCGCGTGAATCGGGTGACCGTTCACTAAAACATCAAGAAAATA
>JAFFZH010014305.1:9668-29783 GCA_018420115.1 Euura saliciscinereae
TTGGCTTCAATCTAAATTCCAAAATCCGAGCTTCTGAAGTTGGCTGCCTATTCGTTAATTCAGTAATGACATGAAGTTGTGTGCGTTCGTATATTTTTTTCGAATAGTGTGAAGTTGGCTTCAATCTAAATTCCGTTCGTATCTCATTTTCGAATAGTGTGAAGTTGGCTTCAATCTAAATTCCAAAATCGGACCTTTGGAAGTTGGCCGCAATTCCTTCATTCAGTAATGACACGAAGTTGTCTGCGTTCCTATATTTTTTTCCAATAGTGTGAAGTTGGCTTCAATCTAGATTATCGGACCTTCTGAAGTTGGCTGCATTCGATATTCCCCAAAATAGCTGTAGATGGCGTTGCGCGTGAAAATCCCAATCTACCCCAACCTGAGATCGCGATCTAATCGAACATTTGTTTTTGACAGATCTCTTCGATCGAGCCGTTTAAATTAAAACAAGGGTGAACGATGCCTGGAGGAATCGAGCACCGTGGTGCGAGTGGGTTCATTTCATTTTTGCAGAGGGTTCTCCGCGGGGTAAGAAAGCTTTTGCCTATCTAAAAAAGGGATATTCTATCGCTGACGATATTTCGAGGTTAGGAGAGTCCGAATAACGGTTTATGTAATAACTCCGTTTTCGCCTTCTCAAACGATTCGACTCTATTCCATCGCAAACAAATTTCGTGGACGAGCCATTGATTGATGTTCACCACTTCTAGGTCAATACACCGCTAAACAATGGTCTGAGATTCGCGGATCTCCTTGCCGCTCGCACCCAACCTCCTCCAGAAATTCCCGGTGGTCCGTACCACAAGACATCAAAAATTTATTACTACACCAGAGATGCCAGACGCGAGGTCGGACCGCCAATGGTCATCTCGACTAGTCAACAAATTGCTTCGTCGTACGTGATAATCTCTTTTTTAATTGAATGTTTTTGCTGCTTTCAGTCAATTTTACAAACTGAACTAATTTTCTTTTCACATTTGAATTTCAGAGGCCACGTCGAAGTCAAAGCCAAGCCCACAACCCCTGGAAAAGTTTTTCATTGTTGAACAGTAAAAGAAAACTTGTAGTTTGAATAGAATTGCAGAATGATGAATATACATATATTCGATTGTACAGATTATTTAAATGAAATAAATGAATATAAATGAAAATAATAATTCTTTTTTTAAAGTATATACGTTTTTATTGATTTGATTTTTTCTTCTTTTTCAATGTATAAGTATGTACATAGTTACTTACAAGGGTTGTAATAATACATACATTGTATAATAAATTACAAGAACGTTATGTCAATGATAACGAGATAATACTGAGGACCATAGTTGCAGAAATCGAGGAATAAAATACTCAAATACAATTTTTGATAATCACATACCTACCCAAAGTTGTATGACGAATAAAGGTACATACTGTGATAACTTTGGGTACATTTTACTGTTTGCGATTGTGAAATAAAAATAAATAACAATGTATTTGGTTCTGTACATGATCCTATAACAACGTAATCTACGTTCTACGTACATCCATACATAATTGAATGTTGGAACGATAATAATTGTCTTGATAGAAAAATGTACACGATTTTAGGTATGTTATATCTGTAGTCAATTCAACGCAACACACAACAGCGATCTTCCTAACGTTACATAGATTAATAAATAAATTAAGTGATGGAATGTAGTTATTTTCTTTCCCTTTGCTATTAGTTTAGTTCTTAATCCTCGTTAATAACGTGATAAATAATGGTAATATCATTTCGTATAACAGTTATAACAATATATATAGTAATAATTCTTCAAACAATCGATAACTGGGATCTAAGCATAATTGTTCGATTGTGATATTCCGAGACATTCAATTCTTTACCGCTGTAACTTCTCACGTTACACAATAAAAGTGAAAATTACGATGCTATTGATAAGAGAAACTGAAATTCTTGTCGTTTTGATACGAGATTGAATTTCATCCATCAAAAACAGTCATGGTCACATTGTAATAACAGAATTGCGAAAGAATGGCTGAACACATCAGCATTGAACACACAAGGGACACAGAAGAATCATTGAAAAGTTCTTCGCTTTGAAATTCAATCCAACTAGGGGTCGTCCACGCTCATAAGGGAGGGGAACGAAATAGTTATTTCATCACACCCGGTCACAAAATGCCACTTTTCATACGTCTTGAGCGGGCGGAAAACAGATCTTTTCGCCCTAGGGCGGAAACGTCTTTTTCCCGCCCTAGGGCGCAAAATCCTGTTTTCCGCCCGCTCACTCGGTCTGAAAAGTGGCATTTTGCAACCGGGTGTGAGAATAGATTTTAAAAAGCCGACTTTTAGAGAATAAGGAGGGGGGGGTCTGTAATTGTGACATGGGGGGGGGGGGTCAAAAATCGTTCTTTAGGGACGCCGTCTCATCCGTCACCAGTAACGTCGAGTCCAAACAGTGAAAATATCAGGCAGCCTTCTTGCCTAATAGCGAAAGGTTCGATTTCCCGCATTATCAGAGACGTTTTAGAGTATTCTGAATTCTGGTGTTCGTCTTTTCATCCCTAAACGATGATTTCTGTCTTCAGAAACCGCACCGAACTTAATACGGTATTTGATTTTGGTAGTATTGTATCATGTCGTAAGTTTTTGTTCTGAAATTCAGGAAACTGCTGCGAATAACGTTCAGCATAAAAGCTGCAGCTTCTCTGTCCGTGGCTGAAGGGTTGAACCTAGTCCTCAACAGTTTTATAGTCTGTCCTCTGAAGCAGGGCAAGCCGGTGTCCAGCATCAATGAGACAAGCGAGATAATCGCCTCTTGATACGGTCTGGAAGAAGATTTGATCCATTACACAAAGATAAGCAGATTCGGGGATCATCGAAGTTCTGGCGCTTACCTAACAGCCAGATAAGCCTGAACGCAGAGTTCCATGAACCACCTGAAAGGTGCGGCTTCCATTTTTCCTCCCATGACATAGACCATCTCATCGGTGAGCTTTATGTCTGGTTCGAATCCGAGATTTCCACCCGGAGAAGACTCGAACATGAATCCAAAATCGATGTGGATGATGTGACCCTCCTCGTCCAACATTATGTTACCGTTGTGTCTGTCCTTGATTTGCAAAAGATACGTTATCACGCTGTACGCAGCCATGGACTTGATGAAATTCCTCCTCGCATTTTGGAATTCTTTCGTCTGTTCGTCTCCGTATTTTGTTATAAAGTACTCGTACATCCCGATGTCGGTCTGTCTGCCTAGTTGATCGCGCGATTTCGCGTGGGGCACACACTCTATCACTCCACACTGTTGAACAATAGTCGGAGTTAGAATCGTGAACGGAGTATCAATGGCAGATCATGTCTCACCCCTGGCGCCGTGGCGACTACTCTGTACGGAAATAGGTACAAATCCAGACCGACTTGTTCAAAGACGTTCTTAAATATCCCGATGACCTGTAGCGCGAGCATGTCCTGCCTAACGTCGTCCCCTACTTTGAATATAGCCGCCTGCCACATCTCGACGCCCATACTGTGATGCTCTTTCACATGATCCGGTCTAGAATTTGTGGAAACTGCCATAGCGATGTTCTCCAATTCGTTGATACCGTACTTCTGGACCTTGAATCTCGCGAGGAACGGAGCCTTAGCGGCACTGAAACGAGACAATCGGTCAAGATCCGGCACACTTCATCCTTCCTCTATTTTTATAAATATACCTCTGCATGGGTGTTCCGCTGTTGTAATCGATATCCAGGACCATAGCCTCGGGATTCGATGGTAGATAACATCCGGACTGGACCTTTATTTTACTGAGAGCCTGTAGACAGGCCTGTTTCCTCTCAGGCCCCTTGGGGAAGGGCCTGATATCGCCTGAAATGCTTGTAATTTTACCAAAGAAGTCGAACTCTCTGTCGTAGAATTGTTTCGCGGGTCCAGAAAGAGAGCTGAGGATGCTCTTGATCAGGGAATCAAGAATATCGAAGAGTACCGGGTCCTTTACTTGCTTCTCTTCGTCCATGTACATGTTTGTGTGCATATTCCAGATCAACTGGTGACCCACGACCTGAGGAAATACTCAGATTATACAAAATTCAACATTCAACGGTATCTTCAGTCTCCGTACCTGAGATCTTTTGGCAATTGCTTTGATAAATTCTATTACATAGCCCATAGCGTCGTGCCGGACAGCCTGCACGAGTTGTGGGATATAAAATAGAACAGCGTCCGCTGGATAGCTGCTCAATACCCTGACCGCGTACTGCGCGGATATCGGATGATGAGGAAACTGGCGTGAGAAGTAGGCGAGGGCCTGAATGGGAGAGACTCTGGCCCAAGTCAGCATGTGAACGAGTTCTGGAACGTCGTTGAGAAGAGTATCGGTGGTCACTAGATACTGAAGGGCTTCCGGAATGTGAGCAACCGAAATCGGGTTCAGTCTAACTTGTCGAGAGACTTCTTTGACAATGCTTTCAGAGTTCTTCAATCTGACCGGCAGGAAGACCGCCAAGGCAGGGCTGATCTCCCAGGCGAGTCTGGTGTAATCCCTCCACGTTTTTTCGTTCGTAGCCTTCGCCCTCCATTCGGCGATGTGGTTTTCTCCGTTCATAGTGAGGTCTTGTCTGGCCCCCGGGTTTCTCCACACCAACAGAAGCTCTATTTCCACCGCCAAGAGCTCCAGGATAAGATTACGCTTCTTGATGTAGTCCTTGACGAAGACATCGGCGTTCACAATTCTCTTGCTCCTGGTGCTTCTTTTGCTCAGGGTATTCGTACTGGCTGACAAAGGGACCGTGTTGATCCACCCTGTGACCGGCTTTGTGAGTTCGCTGCTGTTCGACGAAGCCCTCATATCGGACTGAAGAGTGGAAGTGAGATTGTTGTGGGGTCCGTAAAGGTCAAAGTCCCCGACTCCATTGGCAGTCAGGTATTTCTTGTCGCTGTGCATTATTTGCCAGAATCTGATCAACGTCGCGATGTCTTCGCTCAACTGGCATATGTTCTGGGTCGGGGTCTGAGGGGCTCTGCAGAAGTAGTCTAAACAGTTGCAATAGATTCTTTCCCTCAGTACATTCTTGCTGAGAGACTTTGGCAGGATATCGCCCTGCAGGAGCAGCAGACCGCAGGACAGAAGCTTGAACCTGACTCCAACCGCGGCTACGTGTCTGTTAAGATGATCCTCCAGTGTCCCAACAGCCATCGGCAAAGACCTGTGCAGCAGCATCGCTATCATCTCGATAGTTTCCTGGCAGCAATACTTTCCAGTCTCTATCAATTCCGCTATGAAAGTGACCCAGATGTCGTGAGGCTTTACGTAGGGCGAGTTTGGCTCAAGTTGGCAGCCCTCGTATACCGCTAACGGACTGACTTCCGCTTGCTCCGGAGAGAATAGGCCGATTCTTTTGTCGACTGTGTACTGCCAGGCGGCTAACATTTCCTGCAAGAATCTGAGCTTCAGGTCAGGTCTTGCGGTCAATATCCACTGCCAGCACTCGACCGCAGTCTTCATTGCGTCGTCGGTGAAGAGTTCGATCTGTGAACAGGCCACCGTGTGGAGTAAAGTTCTGTGAATTCCGGGAGTGAATATCAGCAGGGCTGTGGCACGCCACAAAGCCACTCTATGTTGGGCGTCGCTTCTGTTTCGGCAGGCTTTCCACACAGACGATATCAACTTGCTGATTACCCTGTTGTTCTGAGTAACGTTGAACGTCGTGACTTCTGACGTAGGAGACTCGTCTTGGTCCAGGGCAAGCATGCCAGAAACTTCACCCGCGTAGCGGGAGCGCATGGACATCATCGATACCAGTTTCGAACTGTTTCCCTTGACGCATTTAGGCCTCTTGTCTAACGAGTTAGTGTTTATCGGAGCCGTCTGAACAGTGAGATCGGTAAACTCCAAGACAGAGTCCGTCGCCAGTGCCAAACCGGCGTGATGCCACATGCCGGATGACGGTATCTGGTTTATGTACTCCTGCAAATGGGATCTGGTCGCGTGTGGCGCCCACTTCATGGCTTCCTGAACGATGCCTTTGCACCTCGCGGCAAAATCTTTGACTATGCTCTCCCTGGCTTCGAGGGTGTCCATCAATTGGATAGTGTAAGGGGTGCTGGGGATCTTCAACGTCGGTGTTTCCTCGTTCGGATCCAACTGCAGAGCGAAAGAAAGGACCTGTAGGATGTCCAGCATGCTCCAAAGGACCCTGCAGTTCCATAGCAAGTGCGGAAAGGCGTCGACGAGCGCGCTGAGATACTTGTCCGCTACTCTTCTGATCTGTTTGTGGATGTGATTGAAATTGACCAAGAGAAACTGCGCGTGACTTTCGAGCTCCTTCTCCCTGTGTTCGTCCTTCGGCTTGTGTTGCATGACTTCTTTGAATTTCATGAATACCGAGTCGCTGACGCTGCAGATGCACTGCCACATGCCGCTCTTGTCTTTTTGAAGAGCCGTGTCGCTCAGGTATTCCAACATCGGTTGCATGCTCGGCTCCGGACTGTAAGTCACTCTGAGAGTCTCGAGCCAATACACCGAGAGGAGGTACGTGCACTGCGCAAACTGCAGCTTATTCACATAGGTCGTTATGTCGCTTGACCTGTTCAACATTTTCAAAATCTGTGATTTTAACTCCTGCAGTTCGTTTATCGACACGCTGTCGTTCCTCACGGCCGAGGTATACTGCAATTCTCGCATCTCCAGACGCGCGGATGTCTGCGATATCAGGTACGGAGATTTTACTCCGATCTCTTTGACGCCTTCGTACCACTCGAGAGGCCAGAGACCGGAGTCTGCGGCCGTGAATCCCATCACGACGCAGTACAACCAGAAGTCTTTGAACAGCTTCAGCAGTCTGGGTCTCGGGTGTTTTATCGGAGGCAGTCTCCTCATCAGTACGGCGATCACCGGTATCAGTACTCCCAAGTTACCGGCGCTGCTGGAAGCTTTTTGCGGGTTCGGCGCCTTGTCGCTAGCCCTTTTCCCCTCGAGCCCGAGCTGGACGAAGAGTTCCAGCAGCCTGACGAGCAGGTCGTTCAGCTCAGATTCTCCCTTTAGATTCGCTGCGATATTTGCCAGAGCGTTGATAACGGCCCCGGAAACGTGTCTGTACTGTTTTCTCTCGTCATTTGTGGCGTAAGCCGCACTCCCAGACTCGACGGTGATCGTTGTGAACATTCTCATTATTTCCTCGTACACTTGGAGCTCGCATTTGGATATTATCATGCATCCCAACTGATCGACGATCAGGATATCGAGAGCGCTTGGTACTCGGCAAAATCGTTGTTGGAAAAATTGTAGTATAGTGTCTGTGGTTCTCGGAGTGTCTTTCAGAGCCACCGCAACGTGACCCAACATTATAACGATGTTGGTCGAAATCAGAGAAGTTTCACTGCGAATAAAGCGAAAAAAAAGAATAAAATTAAATAAAATTGGACAAATCGTAAACTCGAGTTTATCTCACCTATCGCTTTTCTCCGCTGTAAAAAGTCTGTTCGACACGCTAGCGACCAGCGCGGGTACGCAGTAGGGATCGACGGAGTGAGCCGCTTCCAGCGCAATGCAGAGATTCTCAATCGCGGCATCCCTTAATTTTTCAAAGGCCGTCTGTGTCTGCGAAGTAGTTTGCTTCGTGTCGACGGTCTTCATTTCCTTTCCCTGTACAGTCACTTTGAACTGATGATCTTTTCCATGTTTGTCGTTATGTTGTCGATGAAGTTTTGAGAGAATAGGCGAAGGAGTGACTAAAAAGTCTCGCAAACAGTATATAGAGGTGGACGCAATGTTGGGAAACTTTTGGGCCAACTTTCCCAAACCCTCTAGACAAACCATCAACAAAGGCATGTGAGCGAGGACCAGTTTGTGACCGTGATTTGAATTTATTTTCTCAGTCAGTCTACCGCAGAGACTGTCAGCCCCTGTAAAAACGAAATGAACGTTAACGACAGAAGCGGCAAAGAATCTCTCCTACAAATCTCTGCCCTCACTGTGAGAATAGTTATTTTCTCACACCCGGTCGCAAAATGCCACTTTTCATACCTCTTGAGCGGGCGGAAAACAGGATTTTGCGCCCTAGGGCAGGAAAAAGACGTTTCCGCCCGAGGGCGGAAAGATCTGTTTTCCACCCGCTCAAGAGGTATAAAAAGTGGCATTTTGCGACCGGGTGTAAGAAAAATAAGTTTCACAATCCCTTAAAGACTCTAAAATAATCAAAGAAACCGTTACGCATGAATATCAATCGATTATTCTAAACTATAATCACAATCAAAGTCGTTGGTAAAGTTGCATTTTGTAGATTTGAATGTGTTATATTTTTACTTTTTCCATATCCTACAAAATGCAACAAGTTTTGTTAGTTCGGGAATCATTCAAAATAAAAAGAAACGAAACTCAAGGGAATTGAAATACCCTCGCCGATCAGCATAGAACTTATATCTGCGTACAATGTGGCTAAATCATTCTCCTCATTAGCTGTAAAGATACGAGAATTGTAAAGCGTCATTTTAAAATACCTTCGAATACCTGCCCAAAAAATGATAATAACAATCGAAATTTGTATTAATCATTGATACAGGTAAACGAGATGAAACTATTCTTACCAGTTTCGTCTCCTATGGCCCAGACCAAGAGATCGACGCAGGCCGAATTGGCCATAACATTGACTTTGAATTTATTAACGGTCTGAAAATTAGTGTCCATGTCTTCCCTCTCGCTGGCGTCGTGATGTCTAGACTGAAGCTCCGTCTGACCGGATAAAAACAAGCCCTTGACGAACTCTTGCACGTCTCTAGTGAACGGACTGGGCAAATCTTTCTGATTCTGCAGCAATTCTCTGAGCAGCGTGACCATAACGAGGTTCATAGTCTCGCTGAAAGTCTTGTAAGGGAAAACCAAGACTTGACCAGAGTTGTAGACCTGCTGCGCCTCGTCGTCGAGGAACGTGAGCATCTCCTTGGTCAGTAATTTCTTAGCCAGTGCCAAAACGCTCTGCAGATGAACGACGCTGAACTGTAGAGTGGCTCGTTTCTCCGGACTCTCGTTGAACCTCATCTGCGGAAACTGGTTGAAGCTAGATCCGTATCTGCTGAAGAAATACGTGGTGGCGTCGTAGGGAACCGAGGAGTAGGACTGTAGCGACGGCCTCTTGTTCGTCGACGCGTAATCCACGACGTCGGTTAACTGCAGTATCTCGAGGGTATGAGGGTTCAAATTCCCGCTCAAAGACCTCGGTATGATTGAGCGAAAGTTGTTGAAACTCTTCTTCTTGTTCACCGGTGATTTTTCCGTAAAACTCGGCGTCGGAAGGACCGGCGGTTCTGGACGGGGAAAAATTCGGCCCAACAGAGGCGGATCTGAGCTGCAAAATCGACCCATGGAACGAGCGAGTCCGATCAGTATTGGGACCAGGCATTTGCAGAGGGACACTGTAAAGAAAACAAGGTTTTGCTGTGTCTCCGAATTCGACCGTTTACCGATCTCACGTTTAGCTTGCATGCTGCGGTTTCCATCCTGATCTTTGCAGCCTCTTATCAGATTCGTGAGAACGGCAAGGATCTCGACCTGCGTAGCGATGATTTCCTCCCTCACAGGCTCGCATTTGGTCGCTATATCGCTGAGCAGAGTGTTCAAACAGAAACTGAATCTCTCCGCGATAGGGATTCTGTCGCTTGGCGTACTCCTAAATTCCGTGAGCCACACGGCTTTGGAAAGCCCTTTCAAGAGCTTCAACAGGTACGGAAGTATCTTGTCTCTGTGTTGGAGATTTGATTCTAGGAAATAGATTCCTAGAGCTATGACAGAGTCTTGGCCGCGCTGATCGAGCCTGTAAACGCCCTGCGCAGACTCTTGTGGACATAGTTTGAACAATCTGTTTATCTGGAAGGGAAAGATTCCTTCTATGATCTTTAATCTCACAATGTATGATTGTAGTTTTTCATGAAATTGACTAAAAGTGAGATAAAAGATGTAATATAAACGCTGTATTTTTAAGGTGAAATGAAAGTCACGTGACCTCGATATGATTTACACTTGGAATTTTCAAACGCTATTTTCTCAGCCAAAACACATTCGATTGATGTGAAATTGATATCAGTGACGTAGAAAAACTGAATGAAGGGCCTGAGAGTCTTGGATTTGCGAAAATCGAGACGTAATTACAGTTTGTTAACAATATTGTTCTGTAATCCAAGGAAGTGCTGCCTCTCTCCACGAGGGGCAGCACTTCCTTGGGTTACGGAACGATATTGTTACACAAAATTCTGATTGTGTCTTTCGATTTTCGAAAATCCACGATTGGCAGGCCCTTCATTCAGTTTTTCTACGTCACTGCTATCAATTTCACATCAATCGAATGTGTTTTGGCTGAGAAAATAGCGTTTGAAAAGTCCAAGTGTAAATCATATCGAGCTCACGTGACTTTCATTTCGGATGTATTGGCCGTACAATCTCAACGAAAAATGATTCTCGTCTGACAAGATAAAAATCGGAAAAAAGTCAACCGTGATAAAGATGCTAAGAGTATTGATTTTGAATAATAATAATGCCCGAAAATTATCAATAAATTGTTTAAACAAAAGATTGTTTGACAAATTCTCTGGTGACTTTATTTTTTTTCATTTCAAATAAATGCCCTAATTTTTCTGAACACAAATGCATTTTTTAAGAATTTTGTCACGATGTTGAAATTTCCGTTTTCGAAAATTTGTAAAGGCTGTATTTACGAAACTATTTGTTCCACGCTCCGGAAACTTCGGAATTTTAATCTACATCGTTTTCACACAAACATATCCAAAATTCAGATTTTCCTTTCCAATTTTCAACATTTGGAAATTTTCGAAACCGTAAATTTCAAAATAGTGACAAAATTCTTTAAAAATTCACGCGTATTCAGAAAAATTAGGGCATTCATTTGAGACGAAAAAAAATAACGGTACCAGAAAATTTGTTAAACAATGTTTTGTTTAAACAATTTATTGATAACTTTCGGTCATTATTATTATTCAAAGTTAACACTTTGATCGTCTTGATTGTGGTTGATTTTTTTCCGATTTATCTCCGTTCGAAGAGCCAAACGAGCTTTGAAAAGGAGCTCGGAAGACTCTCCAAGGTTTTGAATGACTCTAATTCCATGTTTTCAATCACATTTGTACCACGTTGATTATTCAACGACAGTTTTTGCATCGTAACGTCGCGTTGAGGTCGAATAGAAGGACTGCTAATCACAGTCAATACTATGCGATCCATCAAATGAGTGTAATTAATACACTAATGAATATTAACGCTCGGACGTCACTTTGATTTTTCTTCTTCTTTGATTTTTCTTCTCGGACGGCTTTGGATTTATGAATAAAGGCCCGATCATGACGAGAAGATATCGAAGCAGCCTAGAAGAGGTTTTATGAATCGATTTTTCGCACTTATATTGATAATGAAATCCTTCAATAATATTTAAATCGTAGGATCTAAGCGTTTAGTTTTAACAAATAAAATGTCTCATCGGATGTGAATTCCGTGACTCTAATAACGGATATTGTCCAATAATCTCGGTGTGTCATAACAAGATAAGAGAAAAACAAACAAAAAAAAAACGATGACAGATTTTTTTTTATCGTTTGATGAGATAACCTAACTCGTTTATTGAATTTCAATTTTAGGTTAGATCGCGTGATTATTTTTTGTTTTTTCGAAACGTTGATAATATCTTCCGACTCACCTTCTCCCATGGTGTTGGTTTTATAGCGGCTAACGATCTCGCCAAATGTTGAACCGTGTTTGAGAAAAATAATTTCTCATCCGCTGCCATTTTGCAATACTTACTGTCAAGACGAACAACCCTAGCCTCGTCTCGCTCTCTCGCTGTCTGCTACTGCATGCTACTGCCTCCGTACGCCACCTCGCTGCTTGATTCATTGATGATCGAGCGCATGCGCATTCTCTTCTTTTTCCCGCTCTCGTTTGAATTTGAATTTAAAAATGATTTTAGAATTTCGAAGACTCAACCATTCAGAGTCTGATAATTTTTTTCTCAATTTTATTTCATTGATAATTAATCTTCTAAAATTTCTAGACGCTCGTTAAAAAAAAAGCAATTCTTAATTTTTGTTTTTACACTGACTGATTTAAGGTGAAATGAAAGTCACGTGACCTCGATATGATTTACACTTGGAATTTTCAAACGCTATTTTCTCAGCCAAAGCACGTTCGATTGATGTGAAATTGATATCAGTGACGTAGAAAAACTTAACGAAGGGCCTGCCAATCGTGGATTTTCGAATATCGAAAGACATCATCAGAATTTTGTGTAACAATATTGTTCCGTGACCCAAGGAGGTGCTGCCTCTCGTGGAGATGGGCAGCACTTCCTTGGATTACAGAACAATATTGTTAAAAAAAACTGTAATTACGTCTCGATTTTCGCAAATCCAAGACTTTTAGACCCTTCATTCAGTTTTTCTACGTCACTGATATCAATTTCACATCAATCGAGTGTGTTTTGGCTGAGAAAATAGCGTTTGAAAATTCCAAGTGTAAATCATATCGAGGTCACGTGCCTTTCATCTTAGAATTTCTCTTTTATTTTTCAGAGAAAAAATTCCTAATTTTAATTCTAAAGAAATTACGAATACTGTCGAATAAGAATAAAAAAAATAACTGATTTTTTTATTTAAAAAAGAGATTTATTGATTAATGTGATATATTCATGAGTACAGGTCTCTGAGCCCATAGGTTTCAACCCAGGACAAATAGTACTCAATCTTCTTCGAGTAGAGCCTCAATTTATCCCTGGGTATTCGATCTGTGGAAATAGCCCCATGGTCGGGAAATCTTTTGGTGAATTCATTGTTCGCACTTTTCGCCTGGTCTCTCTTCTTGCCGAGAGTCTTGGCTCCGGACAGAAGCTCGAGTGCGTCGAAAAACGCTGCTTTGAGGTAGAAACACTTGTTGGAATCTTCCGGTCCTCGCAGAATCTGCATACTCGCCTCCTTCATAGCTGCCAAATTCGCAGAGTCGGAAACCAGCGATCTAGACTGCTCAACGATCATCTATGTAATATCAATATCGAAACTTGTAATGGGAATTCGAGTCGAACGTGAGCTCACATTCATAGCTTGTTGGCAGACGGATTCAACGGCCAAATCAGGGTCCGCGAAGACCTCATTTTCCCTGAGATTATTGCAAAGTTGTACAAACATAGACGCAGCTTCGCTCGCAAAATCGCGATGATCTCCGTTGAAGTACAACGTGGTGAACGCGTAAGCGTTCACCACGTTCAACACGTTGTTCTTCACACATTTGGCTGGAGGCACTTTCTGGAACAGAAACGAACCCCGTTGTTCAACCTTCAACGTTTCGATATCGATGGAATGAATTACCGATATCTGATCATAGGGTTTCACGTCTCTGACGGCGGGGCAATTTTTCCGGTATTCGAACGACTCTCCGGTTTCGCTGAGGTCTTCGACGAGCTTGTTCTCCGCTCTGTAAGACCACCAGGGTTTCCAGGTGGGTAACAGCTTCTCCGTGTCTCCGTTATGCAGCAGGGATTCAAACTCCTGTTTCTCAAAATCTGTTAAAGCCGCCCATACAGAGTCCGCGTCGTCTAGGTCGACGTCTTTCAGTCGTTCCGACAAGTCGGGAACCTAGGGTCAGAAATAGACCTGGAATATCGGTTCGGTAAAATTTTAGAGCAACTTTTGGCAATAATTCGCAATGCGGAATGTATACTTCGTCGTCGTCGTCAGAGTCTAATCCCTGATGCGCGAGTTCTTCGATATCCTGATCATCCTCTTCCTGTTCCTCGTGCATCCTCTTTAAAATTTCAAGCATCTTCTTTCTAGTTTCTGGATCCTTCTCGTCAAGCTTCAATTCCTCCTCTACGCACTCCTTGTAAAAACTTTCCGAACACTCGGAGTGAGTTTCAGACTTGTAACAAACCACCGAACAGTACTTGATCCCACATCTCGGGCAGAGATACTTTTGAGTCTCTTTCATACATCTGGAATCGGACACAAATTTCAGATATCTTCACCTATTGTCATTCAAATAGCATTAATCAGTGATTTTATTGTCAGAACCAGCGAATAAATGAAAAATATGCTTAGTATTATAATTATTTGCTGTGTACAAGATAATCTTAACCTAAAAACACAACATCTACTCACATTTTACATGATTTCGTATCATTTCCACTCCCATCACTTTCGTTCTCCATTTTTTAAGTCTTTCGATCGCTTTTATATGCAATTTAATGCTGAATTTGAGCCACTTTCTTGCTTGTTGCAGGTTAGCTTAGGTTAGGTTGTAAACACGAGTCGTCGGATCAGCTGTTCGATAGCCGCCATGACAGTTTCGAACCAAAAGGCGGGAATTTCGAACGTTTCAACGACACGGATCAAAATTATCGCTTATTCTGAAACAAGGAATAGGAAATGACAGAGGACCGTGAAATTTTTACACGAGATTGTTTTTATCAAAAGAAGATTTTGTGATTTTTTTCAAATTTTTTGTCCGTGGATTTTGGCTGAAAACAATTAATGAAAATTTTGAGTTTAACATGAGCTCTTATGGAAGCGCGCTTTTGAAGCTAAAAAAAAGTATGTTTGGAATGACACAGCCGTGAAAGGTTAAAGAATATGGAAGATCAATATATTCACGATGATAATATCAAAAAAAAAAGTAGTACCTCACCGTTCATTTCATCAATAAACAAGCGATATAAAGTTGCAAAGCGCAGATCGTGCAAGTGAGGTTATGAGGTTGGCAACAGTGCTGGTTCAGAGGCTCGGAGCATTAGCGCGCCATATTTAAACGCGGTAACCGGATAAATATCTAAAGACTCGTTGAAATCTTGTTTTTTATTGTTTCTGCCATACGAAACGCTCACTATCGTATGATAGTAACAATAGAAAACAAAGATTATTTCTTTATAAACCGGCCCTTTCCACTTGTCCATTTTTGAGGTTGGTGTCGTTAACTCGATTTATTGGTTATGTCTATACGTATAGTATATTTCGCGACCGCGAAGCGTAGCAGTAGTACCAACTTCGTATAGTCAAACGAACGGTCGGTAAAGAAGATATTTTCCCTGTCCCCTGGCCCCGCAAACGAGGGGTTGCGTAACCTCCTTAAATATAATCGATTGTATTCATCAATATTAACTACTATGAGTCAAATTTTGGCAATAATCGAATAGTTTGAGGCACATTAGACCAGAAATACGGACTCGAGTTTCTAGACTCTTCCGCTAGACGGCTACAAGAAAAAAAAGACAATCGTGTCGTCGTTCGATTTCGGAACACACGATAATTCAAATATCTTACGCAAAGATCGGATGAAAATAGGCGGTAATCGTTGACAAAACTCAGCACAGCTCATTCTTTCGGTATCAAGCTTCAACGATGACGTCAGACTTCGGAAATCGAACGCTGCTGCACATCGAGCTACCGAGGTCTACCCAGTCTTTCGAAAATATGTTGGACGAGATCCCGCAGACACCCGACAATTTGACAAGAACGAAAACCGCGTCGACCACGTTTTCGGACCTTCTGCATCTGACCGGTAACAACAATCGCGAAGAAATCGATACGACGGACAAGGAAACGGGAGATCAAACACTAATTTCGGACGGTAATTCGTTTAGCGATGACAGTATCTGCACGGCGTGTACGCAGTGTAAGCTTGCGAAGAGACTGAACGGCGTTTCTGATGAGAAAGTCAGCAGCATCTCCGAATGCGACGGCTTGTCGCTGTTCGTTGATCAAATAAATTGCGAGACTGAGGTCGAGGGCCGGGAGAATCATCCGAAACGATCCTCCTCAGATACTCTAACCAGTCGATTCGTACCAGAATATTCTTCAAAGAGATTCAAATTAGAAGGTTTCGGTTCAGATAGTCAGCTTCCATCCAATTCTGCAAGGGGCATAATAGAACCGAAGGAAACATCCGCAAGTTATTGTCACGGCAGGAGTCTTCCCGGCGAAGAAGCTCCTTCGGATCCCGCAAAACTTTGCGACGACAATCATATCAACGTCCAAAAAGAGCTTCTAGAAGCTTCAGCCAATCCTGACGAACACAGATGCGAGCAATTGGCACAGATAGACAATTCTGTGGATCAAGGCACAGCCTTGTCTCATACTCTAGAAGGCTGTGACTCTACCATCACCCAAAGCAACATTGAAGGAGTCGGGTTCGAGGATGAAACGAAAGATGATGATCCAAAGAATGCTGCACCGACCCTCGAATATCAATTTCTGAGCCCTAGTCCTACTGTTTCAACATTCAGCCAGAGTACAATTGAAGAGATTTACTACATAGACGCTACGGATGACATCGACTGTCCAAACAGCATCAAAATAGCAGCGAGGCCTCCACAGGATTCTGAAGAAAGAGGGGAGACAGCGATCGACTTGGTGCAGATTGATGCAGGATTGGACAACGTGGAAATGCAGAGGATAGAAAGAAATCCTGAAGATTTGGGATGTGCGAAGAGTTTGGAGAACGGAAATGAAGAAAATAATGAGGAGAATTTAAAGACAGAGGGAGAATTAGGAAAGGAAATCTTGAATCTTGCTACTGAGATCGGGAATCATGGACCAGATATCGATTCGTCGAAGAATGAGACTTCAATCCTCGAAGTTTCTATCGACTCGTCGAAAACGTACATTGAAATGAATTCACTGGACAAACGTGGAGAGGAGGCTACCGTCAATAAGAAGCGTGTTTCCACAGAAGATCCTATGGCTGGGAATTCGAAGGAGTTGGACAGACGAGATGATTTTGGATCTAGGAAGGCGACCCCAGTTCTTACGTTTCAAGACCCTTTGGAAAATTTCGCACCGATAACAGAGGCGAAGAAATCGAGCAAAGATGTTGACGATACGAGTTTGGACTTTCTCTCTGAGTCAGAGCTGGAGAGGATCGAGCAAGAAGCCTACACGAACTCAAAGAGGATTCGAATCGCAACGAATTTGAGAAATCCGAATGACGGCGAAGAGGACAGGTTTTACAGACCGCAAGGAGTCATTGCGCACACTGAAAATGACGAGGATCTCGTATTGCCGAATTGGGTGACGAATCCTGCGCCTGAACCGGACTACGAGATGATGAGACGTCGCAAGCTATCGCAAAAGGAATACATCAACAAAATACTCCAGGAAGTTCTTAGACTGAGCGAGATTATCTCCAAAGTTGGAAAAGCTGTGCGTGAAGCTTCTACGAGTACAGAAGGTCGCGACCTGTTAGAACATAACGGTTCGAATATTCCTCACAGCGTTGAACCGGCGGCCGGCAATCGTAGCGATATTTTCTACGCGCCACAGTCTTTAGGTAGACCGAAACGTGATGAGCCTCCAAATTTGTCGAATAATGTGGGGATCCATAGGCCAGTGAAACTGGAGGCTTCTGTTAACACAGTTGATAGGAACAGAGCCAATTGTTCCGCAGAGATTAGAGAATCTGAAAAATTGTACGTGCCGCGGTCAGGCGGATCGAAGTACGACGCAAGTTTTATCTTCGGTAGACAAAAGGATGAATTAAACATTGGTAAAGCTTCTCGTAGCGACAATAACGCGGAAGCCTCCAGTTTCTACAATCCCTCGATCAATTCTGGATCCTCGAAGCGCGACTGGAGCGGTAATACTCGGACTAGTAGAGAATCTCAGTTGCCGAAAGAGAGTTTCCAGGCTTCGTTCGTATCCGATACTCGGTACAAGACGGGGAATATTGACGGAATGAATGATCGCAAGACAGTCGCTAATAAAGACGGGGTATTTTATTCCTCTGATAATTTAACATCAGCGTCGAGGAAATACACAAAATTACCGAGCGTAGAGAACGGTCAAATATTTTTCTCCAAAAGTTTGGTTTCGGAGAGGTTTCGGCCTGATTCGATACAGGCCAAGCCAACGTCTCTGAATTTTGGGTGTAATCCGACTGCTCGTACAAATGAGAGCGTATTTTATAGCGGTAATAAGTGAAGGGGGTGTAGATGCTGGGTTTGTCCTTCTTTTCCATTTTCGTACAGCATTCAAACTCCCTCGAAGTCATCTCTCTGCAAATGATAAACACGCTGTACTAAGATTCATAGTTTAAGTTATTCAGAATAGATCTTCCTATTTGGGACCTCAATTTCGCGGAAATCACAGAATATACACAGTTTTTGTTGCAATTCCGGAAACTATAAGTCGTTTTTGGGTCTTATCAAAACATTGCGGAGTCTCGAAATGGTGAATTTAACTCCAATTGACATTGAAAACTTGATCCTCATGAAATTTTGATGCAAAATTACCGTCGAGAAAATAGTTTATATCGTCGCCATTGGTTATTCTAGTCCATTTCTTCTTTAGTTTCGTGTTATTGTATTCGCGACGCACATGTTAAACGGCCACAATTGGCTTTGGGTCATTGTACCTACTACCTCGTCTGGTTGAGGTGTTGAATTCGCTCCGTATGAGACAGTTGGTACAATAATATTGAAACAACAACATCGGCGGTATTAATTGACAAATATTTCCGGCTCTGATACACGAGATCTAACGATATTAGTTCACGATCGGATCGTTTCTACCATTTCTTTTTCGTCTATTTACGGACGTAGAAATCAATGTCGACGTGATACAGAATCTAGAGATTCGATCCCTTCGAACAGAGAGAAAAAAGAATATGTAGAATTGAAAAATATATTTAGACGTTCTTAACACACTTCATATTGTGCAGCGGGCTAAAAATAATCTAGCGTTGTAATCGGTTGAATATATGTAAATTTTTTTTTATTCAGGTACTGAAAATCGTAGAGTCTAGAAATTTCAAGATCTTTAGATGCTTTATACTTACCAAGTCGTTGTATTCTAAGACGTGTTTCCTGATCGCCGAAGTATCGACCCATGTAACGAAGTCTTCCAGGTTCCTATAGGCAGTTGAATCGTAGCATAAGTTGTATACTATTAACTATTAAAACAATATTATTCATAATCGATAGACAATATCACCACAATATTAATTGATTCATTTAATCTTGTACGCAATATCATTGCTCTGATCAGAATAAACCCGTTGCTTCAAACAGAAAATTCGATTCCTCACCTTCCCCCAAAGATAAAAAAACCTGCAGTATTACCTAGTAACGAGGAACGCCGGATCTTTAACAACCTCAGGTCCGACCCTGACGTGAGCTTGCTGTATGAGTTTGGTGGCCATAGCGATAGTTTCGCTCATTTTATTTCGCACCATAACGACGGGCAATCTTCTCCTGCAGAAACAGCTGGCGGTTACCTTCTCACAGAGAGATAAGTCCCATTTTGATGGAATCAGTCCCATCATGTATAACTTTTCCAACAGTAGAGCGCTCTGCTCTATCCTGAATGGGTGCTCCGCGTCTATCTCCTTTATTTTTCTAGCCAATTCTCTGATCTGGCGAGAAAGTTTGTTGTATCTAAAATCAGACGTGTTGGAACATCGATCATTCAAGTCAATCGGAGGCTCGAATTTTTCAGACGATAATACAAATTATCGAGGATTTGGAAGGATTTTAGGACGGGTTTGGAAGAATTGAGGATTTTCTGAGGCGGGTTCAAAATCCCGAACGATTTTGCGCTGAAAGGTCATAATTCCGAATTTAAAAGTACAGAATGGCATGATTCCGAATTGAAAAGTAACCGAAAGGCCATAATTCCGAATTTAAAAGTACCGAATGGCATAATTCCGGATTGAAAAGTAACCGAAAGGCCATAATTCCGAATTGAAAAGTAACCGAAAAGCCATAATTCCGAATTGAAAAGTAACCGAAGGGCCATAATTCCGACTTTTAAAGTACCGAATGGCATAATTCCGAATTGAAAAGTAACCGAAGGGCCATAATTCCGCATTTTAAAGTACCGAATGGCATGATTCCGAATTGAAAAGTAACCGGAAGGCCATAATTCCGAATTTTAAAGTACCGAAAGGCCATAATTCCGAATTGAAAAGTAACCGAAAAGCCATAATTCCGAATTGAAAAGTACCGAATGGCATAATTCCGAATTGAAAAGTAACCGAAGGGCCATAATTCCGACTTTTAAAGTACCGAATGGCATAATTCCGAATTGAAAAGTAACCGAAAGGCCATAATTCCGAATTTTAAATTACCGAATGGCATGATTCCGAATTA